>JAVKLA010000002.1:34308122-34373003 GCA_034782735.1 Sagittarius serpentarius | reverse complement strand
TTCCTTGGCTGCATGGATGGAAGGTGCATCATAGAACAATTTTTACTTCTTCCAAAGAATTAAATAGTGGCTGTGGCCCAAGCAGGATGTTAACTAGGCAGACCAAGAGATTGATTTACCATGGCAGCTACCTTCCAATGTATCACTGTTGATCAACAGTGTCTGAGGGGTGAATTTATAGCAGCAGGACTGAGTCAGCTTTTGGCATCACTGTCAGTGGCACCCTGCTCTCAACATCAGCATAATTAAGACCAAAAGAGACTTATAATATGGGGGATTTTACAGCTCATCTTTTGCAGATGACAGAATTGTTATTTAAAATTGATGCTGGGCCACGGAGGATAAGAAATATTAGAGAAGGTTTGGTATTCCTTCAGTGGCTAAATAATAAGCCTTGGTTGAAAACAGTGCTGTATGTCAACTCTCTTAAATACTTGTTTGGGCTGACAGTCTTCCTAATAACACTTCATTTGTCTAAGCTGCATTCCACTGGGACAAATATGCACTGTGTCAAGTTGAATCAGACAATATCCTGAGACAGATGTTGTAGTACAGTAGTAAAGTTAAATTCTTGAAACATGTCACTCAGAGGAAACTGTTTCTAACTGTCTTATTCTGTAAGGTCTTTTATGAACCTATTTATATCAGCCAAATAAATCTAAGGATGAGATTCTACAGTTGCTTCATTCACAAAGCAACACGAGAAAGTCCTGCAGAGCAGTTGCACAAGGGAACATGTGGTTCTTCAGGAAACCTTAGTAATTTCAGTTGGAATACTTAGCATGTAGCTTTCAAAGCACTTGACAAAGCCAGTCGTCCAAGGGTCTGGTAAAGAAATTGTATTATCAACAGTATTTTATGGATAAATAAGTGGAAATCATGGAATAAGAAAGAAAATATTTTTCAGAAAGAGACCTTCTTTTTGGCCCAGGACTTTTGAAGACCTAGTTTGTACTTTAAGTCAGCATTCCCATCGATTTTGAACGTAAGACAAATCAGGGAAAATATTTTAGTCCTAAGATACTTCACTATGCTTAAAGACTGAAGCTAGGCTCTGCCCTTTGTGCTGGGCTGTTAAAAATGCTATGCAAAGCCTGTCATTGGGTTATGGGTTTTGAGACACTGTACATCCAACAGCAGAGAACAGTGTTGACGAGCTAGGCAACGGGGCTGGAGCTGGAACATGGGTGTAATCTCCAGTCTTTTGCCCAAGCACCAGGACATGGTTTCTCATGATAGAGTTACCTCTTTTAGAAAGTGAATTTTAGCCTCTGGCTAGTAATAAAATGCAATGCAATGCATCACATCTATTTATTCTGTGTTCAATGCCTGTCTCTTTAAAATCTGCCTTTTTTCTTCTTCTTTCAAAGTCGCATTAGGATAGTGCTGTCCTGCAGGACATGATGAGGAAATAACATGGCTAAAGAACTGCATGGAATATCTGTGCATCAGTTACTAATCTGTTCTGGATGGATGGACTTAAAAGTTATCTTAGTGACTAACCACTGGAAAATCCTGTGATATGGGAGCTCATGCATTTTTTTGTAGCCACAGCTGCAGTCATTTCCCTTCAGAGACACATCATTTCCCCAAGACACATCCTGTCTCAGAGGGCTATGGTGTCTGCTGCTCCAAGCTTCTGTCCCCTTTTTCAGTAGCCAGCATATGGGTGGAGATTTCCTTCCTAGTTTCTTCTTCTGAAAAGCTTCATCTCAAGCTCCAGCTTCAGAAATGGATTGAATCTTGACCTCTTGCATAAACTTTGTCTCTGCATGCCAAAGGGAGTCTTAGTGAGAACCAGAGCCCCTGTCTAGACATGTTTCTTCATCATATAACTCTGATAGGTGTGTCTTCCATTGCTGGGTTAACTCTCTGTCTCTGAGTAGTAACGGTGCCAGAGTTAAACCAGATATTTAAGCATGTGCGTCTGAATATTTTAATGTAGTTTGTTCAGTTCACCAGCAATGCAAAGAATGCTCCAGTCTGATAATTTTCATAATGTGCAAAGGAAAATAAGGAATCTTGTACAAAGTGAAACTATCTATTCCTAGTCTTTCTTCCTGAAATGCAGAAGCACTTTATACATGACTTCAGTAGGGTTTGATCCTTCTGTGCAGAAGAGCGGCAGGGAAGGTAGCAGAAAGCCTCATGGAGGACAGAATTCCATTCCAGAACAGGACAAAAAATGTGATGGATTTGCAATGAATTTAGGAAGTACTTTTGCTACAGTAAGAAGTTATGATTGGATTAGAAGAAAAACTTGTGCCAAAGAGACAGACTAAGAGAATGATGCCTGTTGCAAGCAAAGATGTTGATGGAGCAGGTCAAGGCTGCTAATCTACTCTAATGGCTAGATATTACCAAGTAGTGTGTTGGGACATCTACTTAGATAAGGCCTACTTGTTCTTAGGCACTGTATTAACATGATAAGAGGAAGTCCTTGCTTTGAAGACCCTTGCTGTTAATGGTGGAAATTGGCTTGGGACAGACAGTACATGCTACAGAAAAGTATATGGCAGGCAAACTAACTAAGGCGTCTTTAAAATTATGTTTTACCACTTTTTTGCAAAGTGATAAACTTTTGTGCAAAGTGATAAATAGGAATATTTTGCAAGGGAATGAGTTAATCAGGCAAATTAAGAAAGAGGCAAGGAACACTGGTGGTATAAATGTTCATCATTCTTCATGATTTTTTTTTTATTTATCTTTTTTTTGTCAACATTAACAAAGCTTTAAAAAAAATATATATAGATATGATAAGAAAGGGAACAGGCTTTTGTAAATATTTCAAATTTATTACTTTTCAGATGAAATTGGACCTGATAAATTTAAATCTTAATGGGGTTGCCTAGCTGTATACTGTTGTAATACTTTTCTTTTCAGAACTACACCATTAGGTGGCAAAAATAGGCATTTAGCATTAACAGTTGCACATACAATGGAAATACATCATAGAGAAAAAGGAAATGGAGGTGTCATTTTCTTCTGATCAACCCTGTCTTTAACTCCATAATCTCTAGGGGTGGTGTCTATAATTCAGCCACGACAAGCTCTGGGAAAATTAGTAAATGACAGCTAGTAAAAAGAAATACAATCCAGATAATTTTAAATAACTTTATTTTTAAAAATTGTCTCAGGAAAATAATTTTAACCTTTCAATTTACTCACAAAAGCTTAATAATAGGGGCAGAACTCTCTTGCTTTCTTGATATTATGACAGAAGCTGGGGAAGAATGTGATATAACACCAGCCAGCTCTCATAACTGCTGAAAGTATGTGGTGCGATTAAACCTCTATATAGAAAGAAATGGAATGTAATTCTTAAATGTTGATTTGCTTTGAACACATACCACGTGCTGAGGAATGAGTTTTCAGTGTATTCTTCTGTTTCTAAAGATGGAGAGGACCTCACCTCCAGAAAATTAACTACAACTGTCCTCTTCTGAAAATATGAACACTATTTGCTTAAAGACATTTGTTCACACTTCCCAGTGTCCAAAACTATTAAATCCTTTGAGAAATACCTGCGAACGCAAAGCCTTCTTTTTCTTCCTATTGGGAAACTGAAGAAATCAAAGCCCTTTTTCATGCAGCCATAGAACAAAAGAAGTTTTTGTATTTCTAAATACTTCTTCAAAAGTTTCACTAATATGATACCAACTAATAAATTATTTTGTCTTATGAACTCCTCTACAACCCTGTCGGTGTCCTAAAGATGACTGAGCTTACCCCTTTTCTATACATTTCCTCCAAGCTTTGAGACTGTGCTTCAGTTGCTAACTTGTGGCTGAAGAAGACTGAATGGGACTCCCTCCTGAGTCCAGCAGCAAGGCTGTCATCCAAAAGTGAGCTCCAGGGTGATGCAGGGCACTCCCTTCCCTCTGGATCTGAGCTAGCTACCTCATCTTGAAAGGATTTGTTGCTCAGTGATATCAGCCTGGAGTGAAACACGGATCACTTGAAGCAGTTAATGATGATATTTGTTTGCTTATCTTGCAAGATCAGCACTGTAAAGCATGAAACCTCTTTTCACCCTTGAAATGAAACTGCATAAAGACAAAATTTACTGTAAACTGTTGCCTTCTAAAACCTGAAGCAGGATCAGCAAGATATCTGTTCCATTAATCTGGGAATATTTTGACAACTTGGGGGATAGCACTGGCACAAGAAACTCTGGATCATAACATTTCATGTGGAATTCTTTTGTTGGAAAAGTAGCGCTTTCAGTCATTGGGTGCTGTCAGTCTCTTTGGTCTCCTACATTCGCTGCAGTGCTTTGCAAGGCTTCCTGACTGCTGCTCATTGCAGATCTTGCACAGATCCCTCATGGAGCTGCTCAACTTAAATTCTGCATGTCAGTTCTACTCAGTGAAGGAGAGCAACGAATAAAAATCCTGATTTCCCTACAGAATTAGGAGATACGATGGGAGAGAAACATGCGTAGGACATCCAAGGTGTGGTCATTGTAAAGCTTATATAAAGCCAGAAGGGAAGAAGTGAGCAGTTTGCTTCTGGTGCGTTTGTCTAGCCAAGTGCAACCTGATCTCGTTCATTTCTACCTATGTTAGTCAAGAGAGGACATAGTCCCGACCTAAATGGGACGCGTACCATGCCTGCAGGTGGTAATGAGAGCGAAAACCCCTCTGCTTTCACCCTATTAAATACATACCTGCTGTACAGGACTTTCTTATGTCACTGATGTATTTTGGATGTATTAGTAAAAAAGCTCAAGTCATGTAGATTATTTAAAAATAAATAAACACAGTCAAATATGGCACGTATTTAAAAAAAAACGCACGACAGTAGCAGCAATCTTGCAGCACATGCCTTTCATATGGTGACCCAAATGCATGAAGTGTCAATTAATGCTCTAACACTTGCAATATATCACAGTATTTTCACTGAAAAGTGAGTAGCCTGTCCAAAAATCTCAGAAAAATTTATAGTTCAGCAAGTTGCTTTCTGAAAAGCAGTATGAAACTAATTATACTTCATGACCTTTAAAAAAACACTTTTAATGAAAGCATTAAAATGTTCATATACCTACTGAGCAATGAAATACTATATCTAATCCCAATAGTCATTTTTTTTTAAATATTGGCTTTGCAATTAATGTCTGACACACCAGTTATCCATGAGAAAAAGATCATGTAGCGAGAGTACTATGTTTAACATAACATTAAATACTTTTGTCAAATTATATCAGATTTATTGAATGCTGGGTCCAGAGTGTGCTGCAAGACCCCAGAAACAAATAATCATCATGTTAGGAAAAATCTAGAATAACCTAGAAATATGTTAAGTATGTGAAAAGTGGCTTTATATTTTGTTTTTCTATTCAGTTCAGCAGTGGCCAGATAATGTTGCAATATTTGCAAACCATCAGCCATTTGCTTTATATAGTTGGTTTTAGAGAAGGATAATGACCTGGCTGTGTGAATTTGCAACAGATTGAAACTTTAATAGTATGACCTTCAATTATGAAGACTGATTTTTCTTCTTTTTTTTTTTTAATGCAGGAATCAGGACAACTGGAATGTCTTTGAGGTGTGTGTGAATTTATGTAACTATTATAAAGTAACTTTTTAACTGTTTCAGTGCAGCACGTAAGCCATAAAACCAGCAGATATATTGTGTCTATTGTTTTGCAGTAAACGAAGTTTAGACCTTACTTGTTTCAAATTCTCTTTGCTTGAAATAGTGGCCAAGAATGAATCGGCATTTTCTCGTGCTCTATGCTGTAAAGAAAGGTTTGTTTCTAACACTTGCTAGCAATTGCAGGGAATTGCACAGGCAACAGACAGTGCTCTGCGAGGGGGAGGATCCCAGGTCCTGATCCCAGGACTCCACTGCTCCCCGGTGAAGCGACATTGGAACAGCAGTGCCACCACAGCAGGAAGCATTGGAAATTTCCACCTGGAAGAACCTGGTGCTTAAGACACATTTTGGGAGGAAGGAGATGTGAGTCCGCACATACTCGCTGCGGGGAGGGGTCTCATTTTAAGAGAGGAAAGCTTTGAGAACCACATCCCACTTCTAATGTCTTCAGTGGGAAAAAATGAGTTCCTTGCCCCAGATTTGATCTAATGAGGCCTAAGCTCTGAGCTCAGTCAAGATGGGACCACTCCGGACACCCTTAAGAGCTCAGTTCTGCCTATGTCACTTCAGAAAGTAAATCTCCTAGGCTGTGTAGAAGCTACATTATAAACTCTGTGAAGCACAGGTCATCCTTTCATCCCATGCTTGGATCCTGATCCACAGGCTGGATCCTCATCTATGACTACCCATGTGATACTACTTTACAGGTTGCCTCAACAGGAAGAAGCCAGCGCAATGACACAACTGAAGGAGTACGGAGTATTAGTAAGGTTGTTAGTAAGAAGAGGTGTGTGGTTTATTAGCTCAGTCTTCTAAGGTAAACTTTACTGTGGTAATCTTCGTAGCTTTTCTGGGAGCTATTCCCGCCCTTCAGAGGCCCCCTTGACCCTGCAGAAATCTGCCCACGACTCTGCTGCAGCGTGGAGCTCCCCTCACGTGAAGTGTGCTGCAGTGCTGGGAAAACTCTGGAAAGAGTCACCTTTTCTCCAGGATGGGAGTTAAATTAGGCCACACAGCGTGGATGCAAGGTGGTTTTTTTTTTATTTTTTTTTTATTATTTTGAGAATGGTATCTCACAGAGCTGGGCTGCTGCTGCTTTCTACAAAGCGCAGATCAGAAGTGAATCGGTCCAAAGTTTAACAGTTTCTACGGCCAGTCTGTCACACCCTACCCATGCAAAATACCGCCCCGGATCAGGAGCACTCCTGAGCGTGACTACCCACGGCTCTGAATTCTCACCCGTATGGTCTCTTCCCATTTGTACCGTTAATTCTCCTGTCCCACCCCACCCCCCGGCAACTTCACTGTCATCTTCCTCCCCGTCTCCCGCTCCCCTCCCTCTCAGCCATGGCAATGCACCCCCGTCGTTCCCGAACCATCCCCCCAGCTCTCCCGGGGAGGACCCCGAGCGTCGACGCCACCTGAGGCGGTTCCCCCTTCAGCATCCTCGGGCAGACCCTGAGGCGGGGCGAGCTCCCCCTGCCCGCCGCGGGGGCGGCCTCCCCCGGGGGGGGCAGGCCGGGCCGGGCCGGGCCGGGGGAGGGGAGGCGGCCGTCTGTCCGCCCGCCGTGTGCCTGCGTCCCCGGCTTTGTTGTGCTCGCTGCCCGGGCTCCGGGCGAGGGGGCGGGGAAGCGGAGGGAAGGGAAGCGGGGAAGGCGGCCGCGTCTCCTCCTCCGCCTCTTCCTCGGCCCCGGCCCCGCTCATGGCGACGCTGGGCACATCCGGGCTTCTCCTCCTCCTCCGGCGGCCGCCGCTGCCCTGAGCGCCCAGCCCGACTCCATTAGCGCCTCCCCTCCCCCCCGTCTCCCTTCCCGGACCCAGAGGCAGGGGGAGCCCCGGGCAAGGCAGCGCCGAGCCCGCGGAGCGGCCGGGGACATGTCCAACCAAGGGGCCCGGCGGAACGGGCCCGTCAAGCTGCGACTGACAGGTGAGGCTGAGCGGGCAGGCTGCGCCGGGGCCTGCCGCCGCCCGCCGCCGGCGGGGCTGGTCGGGCGCCGGCCGGGCAGGAGGGAAGGGAGGGAGGAAGCGAAGAGCAGCGGGGTCTCGGGGGGCGCGAAGCCCGGCCTCCCGGGGGAGCGGGCTGAGGAGAGCCCAGCTGGAGGGGCGGGAGCGGGCTCCCTCCATGCGTCTTTGAGGTTGAACCTGGGGCCGGAGGAGTCCCTCAGGCCTCGGGAGGAGAGCGGGGGGGGAAACGGAGGCGGTGAGCTCTTCCCTCCCTCCCTCCCCTCGCCGCCCTGCCCCGACGCGGGGTCCGCGCCTCCGGAACAACATGTCGTTGCGGGCTCCGGGGCGGTGGTGCCGCCCGGCCCGGCCCGGGCCCCCCGCAGCCCGTCGGGGGTCTCCAGGCGTGGGGGAGCCGGCCGGTGCAAACTTCAGGCGTTGGGCACCTTCTCCTCTTTCTCCGCACCCCAACTTTTTTTTTCTTTTCCCCTTCGTCTGCTCAGTGTAAACTCGAAAGAAACTGTCACAGTCTTTGTTTTGATCTGTTTATTGTTTTTTTTTGTTGTTGTTGTTGTTTTGTTTTGGTTTTTTTTTGTAAACCAGCTTCCTTAGTTCAGATTGTACACAGTTCGCTTGGTAAAGTGCCTTATGCTGCCCTCTTTCAGAAGACCACTTGACCTCTAATATATTGAAATATCATAAAAACTGTTCACCTGCATGCTGGGAAGGAAAATAAGTTGTTTTTTAAATACTTAAAAGTATGTTCTTTTCCGTATAAGAACCCAGGTAAATAGAGAAAAAAAATCTTGCAAGTTCTGCTAGAGCTTTCTTAAAAAAAATACAGGAGACTTTAAAGAAAAGAGCCAGTTCAAAGTATTGTAAGTCCCCCCAGCAGATAACCCATATTTTGTATTCTAAAGTGTCAGTGCATAAAGGTAAGCAATCAGAAAATAATAGATAACACTGTGAATACTCTTCTCTGCATATAGGGTATTTAACCAGCTTGCAAAACAAATGTTTTTTAAAATACTAAAAGAGTTGATATGTTTACTTTAGGTGCATGAGAAATATTTCCAGTTTAATGCCTAATAAAAGAGAGGTGTTTTCATACTTATTTTTCAAAGTATGTTATTTTTACAGGGAAAGTAAAATGTATCTGGTTATGTTTTACTTTGGAAATACTTCGACTAAATTTGTAATCTAGTTTTCATGGAGATTTGTGAGTGTCTATATATTACACTTAGAAATAAAACCCTTAAAATAAGCATAGCTGGGACTGGTGCATGGAACAGTGCTGCCTTGTTTTTACAGAGTGTTTTGTAGCTTTCTCTTCAGGTTATTGCTTTATGATGCAGTGCTTTAATACTTCTTTTTTTTCCTGAGCAGTCAGTGCTCAGACTTGCTTATCTTTGAAACATTTAAAATGGTCTGTAGCCTCATGTAAAAGCATGGAAAGTACTGTTTAGGGAGTTGTCTCTTTCACCTTTGGATTTTGTGTTCCAATTTGTTTCATATTTATTTTATTTTTATTAAGGTTTAAGCATATAATGAAATCATGTCTGTGACAATGTAAGTATGTTATGGGGAGCGTGAATGTGAGCAAGAAATAGGCAGTAGTTTCACATACGGAGTTTTAGTTGTGCAGTCAGTCCCCAGAAGAAGCAGGTACAATCTTAAGGAACGTTTCTGAGTTTTTTACCATCTTACATTTTAGAAAGAGAATATGCAGAGCACAGGATGCTGGCAAAATTGTCTTTCTAGGGACTCTTCCAGGGTTAGCAGCTCTCACAGTTGCTGAGTACCAGTTCTCTTACTTGGAAGTTTATATGAAACATCGGCCTATTTCTTGAGTTAAAAAGGCTTGAAGTATTTTATGCTTTAGCTAATTGTGAGTTGTTTCACATAAGGTCATTTGTTGTAAGGAAGCTTTACATGTTTAAGAAAAATACTGAATTTTATTAATTCAGCTGACATGTTGTCAGTTCTTGCCTAGGAATAGTTTTAAGTGTTCTGCGTGGTTTTGATTACCCTTTTTGATTGGAAAAGCAGTTTGAGGGCTCTTGAATCCTAAAACTGTTTGGAATTAAAAGAATCTGTATATCCAGTGTTTTTAAAAGTTTATTCTCGAACTGACAAATGCTATTTAATCTTAATTTTCTTTGGCTGTATGAAACTAGCAGTCTTCTGTTTTGGCTTGAATATTTATAGGATTAATTTGGCAATCATGGTATAATACTTATCTTTTCTGTTCATTATCTCTAAATTAGATGGTATAGATTAAAAAGAATTTCAAGAACTGGATTCAATTAGCAGTTTTTCAGGACATAAACATTAAAGGTTTAGATGGAAAACATTGTTTTGACTGACTGGATAAATGACAGGGTAATGTTTGATGTGAGTCCAAGAACTGATCTGGAGCTAGTGCCCAACTTCTCAGTCCATCTTGAGGAGCCAAATAAAATATTTAACCTAGGTCTCATTTTGCAAAAAAGGTTGATTCTTTGTTGGGACCTTAAGAAAGTTCTGAGAAATGTTTGGCATACCTTTACACTAAGTGTTTAACAGTTTATTTAGGTCTGGGTTCCATAACAGAGGAAAACCACAGCGGTGGCATACTTCTAGTAAGTTTTTATTTAGTTTACAGTGCATCTGTGTTATACGTTTCTTATAAAAGGTTATTCTTTTGCTCATAGGTTTAGTTGTCTGTCATAAATATTACTTGAATCTTTAGTGATACATATGTTCAGTGCATTTTGCACAACCTTGAGCTAGAAAATCACTGGGTAATTGTTAAAATCCAAATATTATGCCTTCTGATGATACTTCACTTGCAGTATGAGGTGTAAATGCTTGTTTCTGTTTAAAATATAGGCAATGTAATTAAAGTTAGCTAAAGTCTAGAATTGCACTAGCCTTCTCCAAAATTTATCTTAGCAGCTTGTAATAACATTATCCGAGGAACCTCTAATGTAAGGAAAGTTCCTTCAGTTGTGACATTTGTACCACCATTTTATCTAGTCCTATCCGGAGTTGTACAAAAGCTGTGAGTACTGTCATCTCCTTCCATTCTTACTGTGATTTTTCTCTGTGTTGTGTTGAATTTGTGGATTTGTAAATATACTATACTCTCAGAATGTACTACTCTCTTCCACCCCCCATGTTGAATTGCATTAATCTTACGTTCTTCAAAAAACTGAGAAATGACCATTGCTTTCAGTTGCTCAGTAAATATTTTATGTCCTAATCTATGAATTGTCTGATGTTAAAATAGCTACATTTGACTGCTTTTATTTACAATATCAATGACAGTTATCTGAATGAAGTCCATAGGGCTGTTTTTATCAAGTAGAAAGATGTATTTTAAAATCAGTTTTGAAGTCTGAAGAACTACATGGGCACTAGAATATATATTGAGTTGAATTAAAGGTTAGTGCATGAATTTATTTAGTTCATGTGTTATTGCTAGCACTTGTGTCAGAATAGTTAACAAGTTAAGATACTTTGATAGCCACAAAGCACAGCTACACTATATTGTAGAAAGTGGTAATAAATATCCCATGGATAAAACTGGAATGAGCTGGAAGAGCGTTGTTGGTAAAGATCAGAGGTAGGCCTGAAGAGTTGTTAGATCTAGTTTTCCTCCTCCTTACTGTAAGCTTTCAGGTTTCCTGGCAGAGTTTGCTAATTGGGGAAATAAAAGCACTGGATCTTGTGTTGTAGAAAATGCACAGCATCTCATCTTCTGTCCTATCATCTCTCTTGCTGATTTTACTGTCTATTCGTTCCTTACAGTACAAAGGTGGTACTTACTATAAGGTTATAGTGTTGAGGAAGGTGCTTCTTTTTTCTAGTTCCTAGAAACTCTTGTGATGCTAATAATATTTCTCAAGAACGATATGTACGATATGTATTATTTAGAAAAAGCCAGAGTATTCTTGAGTTTTGCAAAACAATGTGGAATCTCCAAACCTGTTTTTTGCAGTGGATAAATCTAACAGTTAATACAATCGAAAACCGTGGTTAACATAAATCCTAAATTCTCTTTCGTGTTGTTGGAAGCAGGACTGAAGTTTATGGATAGTAGAGCTGCATTGTAGTAACAGCATTATTGATTGACTGCTAAGGTAGCTACCTATATTTTTAAGTAGCGAGGCTATGGTTTCATAGTTGACTTAAATTGTAGTGCGATTTTAGGTCAGTTTAAAATCTGAGTGCTTTTTCTTTTTCCTCTTTGTAGTCCCCTGGCTTCACTTTTCTGGGCCCTCCCTTGTGTTGACTCCAGCAACTGTGTAACTATGTGACCAGCTGAAAGCTAATCCTACCAAGAAAAAGAATGGGTTTTTTGCATTGAAGGAGAGGGATGCACATGAGAAGCTGAAGAGAGGGCAGGACTGCCTCTTTTACCAGCAACCTATAGTTAGATAGGCTTTGGTCAACAATAAAACAATGGGGTTCCTTCATGTAAGGTATATTTGACTTAATGACACGTGACTTTACAAAAAACCAGTACTTAAGAAATCAGAATCAATAAATTACATAGTAGATGGATTAAACTGGTGCCGTCATAACAAAGTCAGTAGGCAAGTGTCTAGTCAGATTGTATAGAGATTGATGGATGCTTGGCCCTCTATTTTCATCAAAGTATGAAGTGTGTGTGTATATATATATATGCTTTTTATATATACAATATATAGTTATAGATACTTACATACATATAAATCAGTTATGGATCACAGGGACACCAAAGAATTGTAATAAACAACTGAGCAGCTGTATGGAGCAGTCTCAACTGCTTGTTTCAACAGCATCAGCTTACATGACAAAGTTTTATTCATCTGGGTATAAAATTAGGTGTCTGTGTTCAAGGATATGTAATGGGGTATTGTGGCAAGGAAAACAAAGATCAAAAAGGGTTTGGGGGAGGAAATCACAGTAGGAAAACAGTTTCTACAGGAGCAAAAAGGCTCAGTACTCATCTTTGCATGTAGAATCAGGGAAGTGTCGAGTAGAAGCTAGTAGAGGATTTATGTGTGTAGGTAATGTGGGACATAAGTAGGAGATGTATGGAAAATCTACAGATAATCCTAATGTTAATGTTGAAAAAAATAAAGCTTTTGGAGAAAAAATAAAAGAGAAATCCTGGGTGTGGAAAAATAGCAAGTAATTTTTAGAATTGTACTTTTCAGTTACATTTAAAGAGTTTAAGCTGTCCCATAATGTATGTCTGTGTGGCTGAACTTAGCTGAGTAACTCAACTAGTGGTGACAAATTATTTTCTGTTTTCTTTTTTCTCTTCCGTTTGTTAATCACACTGAAAATCTGATCAGGCCCCAGATGAAGACATTTTGTCTTTATGTCCCTAAGGTGAATGGGTTGATCCCTAAAGACGACAGCTTTTAATGTCTTGTTCTGTTTTGTCTCATGGCCTTTGAAGTGTGTCCTTGCTTTGCCATCTTACTTAAAATGACATCTCACCATTGGGCCAGACCTTGTGAGTGTTTAAAAACGTGGATGATTGGGTGTCTTCCCTCTTCTCACCACAATAATGAGATGACCTAACTTCTGACTTGGCTTAATGGCATGAGTACATTACTACGCAGGCTATTACATGCGTGCTTTAATATGTAAAATGCAAATGCCTATGACATGTGCAACGTCTGAGATCATTCCAATGACTTCTGAGAGGCTGGTAAGGATTAATCTCGATAATGTTAGACAATGCATATAAAAGTAGCTACTGTGCGTGTCTGCCATTAGCAAAGCACGTTTCCTATTTGGGAACTAGGATCAAAATCTTGAGGGACATTTGGCAATTGTATATTCAAGGAAGCAAACTGCTGACTTTTTCTTGCTACTTACATTTTAAATACTTTTAATGAAAGCATGGATAAGAATGCTTGTAATTTTAAAGAAATCTTGATCTGTAGATAACAAAGCTCAGGACACAATTGGCTAAGCATTATCTGAGTTTCAGTGGGGAGACTGATACAAAATGGAGAATAGACATGCTAAATATCATAAAAAGGATAAACCGTGTAAAGCTGGGATTTAGAGCCACTACCTTTTGACTTTCTGTCCGTGAGCGTTTTCTCTTGAGTTTAGATCCACAGAAAACAAAGTTCTGTTTTGGGACTTCCGCCACTATGCATTTGGGGTGATTGGGGTTCAGTTCTCTCTTATATGCCATATTTGTGTTGCACTATCAGCTGTATTTTAGCATCCTGCAGATTTTTGGCAATTACTTTTTTCCTACTTCAAAATACTTTTTTTGCTGTTGCTCAGGCAAATTAGACTAGGAGGACTGATATCCCCAAAAGTGAGTAAGAAGTATTGCTTAGATGAAGTGTTATTCACATTTTCAAAACTGTGAAAGTGAAAGAAAAAGTAGTGGTATGTGAGTTTATGTGGCTGTATCCTGTTGTTAATTTTCTGGAATGACTCTTGGCCAGTACATATTTAACACAACTTACCAGGATTGTTTTCTTGCAGAAAGGGAAAGTCACTCCAACCATGGCTTTGGTATAGTCAGTGTAAACTGGTTCAGTGCATCTTTTCTGTAATGAATTCATTTAAGTTGTTTCAAATATGCAGAGCATGCACAGACTATGTAATTTACAGGTCACAGTAAAAATATGTACCCAGATTCTACCATTCATGCTTAAATTAGCATGTGTGGTGCCATCTTGCCACAAACGGTAGAGTGACAATGCCATAGTAAAGCTTTCCAGCCCATAGCACCATTTTTCGGGATGCATGCATCCCTCTGCTCCATCTCGTGCTGTCAGATGGGGTGGGCTGAGGAGTATATCCAAGTTAAAATCAACCTCTTCCTCTCATCTCCTTTTTTCTTTATAACTGGGTGTAGAGGAGGACTGCTGTGGGTTGGCGTGTGTGTGTGCTAATTTTCATTCTGCCTTGACCCAGATTTTAATATTACTGATGGATTTAAATTGAGTCATTAATATATCTGTAATGATACTTCTTTTTAACATACCTGTTTGATTTGGAGTTTATATATAGATGCATACATAAATGCAATCATAGCTGCAGTTGTGCTTGTATTTAATTGAAGGTGGGAATCTTCATCGGTAATATTAGAGGCATTTTCTGAAAACTTGAGCCAACTTGGTGACTTCTTTATAATACAAATAAAGACCAGGCTGTGTGCTTCTAAAACTGCGTATGGTAAGACATCTGCTTTGTGCATATCATAGGACATGAAGAAAGTGGATGGAGTATACTCTATAAAAGTTTGCTGTTTCATTTTAGTAAAATGTAGTCTACTACCTTTTGCAATTATTTTTCATCAAAAACAGGTAAACGTACTAAAATGAATCTTCTTTTATTCTTGGTGGAGGAAGAAAGATCTTATCTCGGTTAGAGTACTTATAAACATGGCTGGTTTAAAAAAAAAAAAAAAAATCCTTAAACGTGCAAAGGAACTAAGCATGTCTGGATAAAATGCATAGAATTACATTCACGCTTAACTGCCTGGGATTAGAAATTCATAGCATTAATTATGCCAGGAATTTAGGTGTCCTTATGACAAATAGTTCTTCAATTCAACTCTTAACAGAAAATACCTTGTATTGTTCTGAAATGATTAGTTTATGATGTGTATAAATATTTATGGATTTATTAAAATAATGGTTTATAGCTCCATATAGAAGACTGTATACAGGACTAAATGAGCAGTAGAATTGTGCCTAGGTGTAGTAATATTAAGGTATCTTCTTTTTTGTTGAGCAGCAAAATAAGTACTTCTGTCTTAATTTATAAAAGGTGGTATCAGATGTGACAGAAGAAACTTTATAAAAGTGGAGCTGGTGTAGGCAGGTGGTGTCATTTGGAGGCAGAAGGGGTCATTTGTAAAGGTGGAACAGGACAGAGTGGGGCAAAAGTGTTCAGGAGCTAGCCGGAGGAGCTGAGCTGACACAGGAACATGAAGACACTATAAGTATACCAGGTTTTGTGTCGCTTTATAGTGGAAGCAGAGAACAAATGCGAGTTCCTGTACTTGGGCTAAAACATACAGAAACCTCGGCTGTGTTTCATGCTGCTGGTTACAATATTGCTCTTAGGCAAGTAATAATGATTGCATTTTCAATGTGAAAATCTGAAGATACCAAGTGTTTCTCTTCCTCATGCTAATATTAATACATGTATTTTAAGAGACACAAAATATATGTGTTGCTAAGTACTCTGTTTAAATGTACATGAAGGACCTGGTCCTCCTGTATGCTGGAGAGCCCTTGCTCAGCATTACTCATTATGAAATTAAAAATGACTGGCTGCTTTAAGCCTGGGTTCACAGTCTATGACACATTAATTGACCAAACTTTAAAGAAGGATCTAATGCATGTCAAAGTGGAAATTTTCTGGGACATTTATCTAGAGCATTCTAGTAGAAAGTTCAAAAATGTTTTATCCTGCTATTGCAGAAGCTTCTTGGTAGTTGAAGTCTGTGAACAGCTGTGAAAATTTTAAGTGCCATCTTTCATAATTTCCAGTGGGTCATATACGTGGCATTCCTAAACATCTAACTAGCAATTCTGGATGTTTGGTAAAGCACAAGGTGTTGGTGAACAGAATCTTCAAATGTATATATCACACATTATTATAATAAACTGTTGATCAAGTATGGATATGTGGAATGGAGAAAAATACCTGCTGAACTCTGTTCAGGGTAATTAATGCCACTGCATAGGGGAAGTGCTCCTGTGTTCTTACAGAAGCAAATGATATCTGTAAATTCAAGATGCCATGCGATAATTCCAGTTTGCCTTAAACAGCTGCATATGTGCTTTTTGTCAAAAAGTTAAAGGGTTTATATCTTTGTGATCATACTAATACAGGAGTGGCCAAGATTTATCCTGAAGTTGTGATGTCATGTAATGCTCTATCCCTTTTATGAACATCTTTCATATTTGGGTTTTCTACTTAAGAACTGGGTGGAAGGATGATTTAAAATGTTGTTGGTTTCTGCTTTTTTCTGCAACAGGAAAAGAAAAGGCCTTTAAGGAAAAAGTGACTTAGAGTAATTTTCAGTAGTACATGCGTCGTGCCTGGCTTGTCATAAAATAAAATATTTGTGTAGTCTTCTCTCCCTTCCTTAAGCAGTTCCCACAGTTCATAACGTTCTCTCAGTACCTGTCTTATACGGAAGTAAAAGGAGGTTAAAATTTCTGTAGGCCCATCTACAAGGATAGACAATAAAGTTTTTGGTTCCCCTCCCTAACAGCAAGTGATTCTTCTGCTTGAGGAGGTACTATGTATTTATATTTGTCTATGTCTCACTTGCTTCTGTGGCCAAGAGATTACGAAGAAATTTCTGTTCATCGGTGAAATCTGAGAGTGGTGTTGTAAATATGTGCCTTGGATTTCCTCATTACAATATTTATCATTTTTCCTGAAAGTTCCTTTCCTCTGGTGAATTGTTCGTGCTCTAGAATAAGTCAGCTATTTCCTGTGTATCAGCATAATGTAACTTAATCTGCACTGGGTAGTACTTTGGACCCATTCAAAAGCTTTATATTATTTGTATGTTCATTGAAATATAGAAACGTCACTCTCCACATTTAAATAGTTCTTCCTAGTGTGGTCCAAGACTGGAGATGCACTTGTTCAGCACCCACCCTGTGTCACTGTAATGGAGTAGCAGTAAATTAAAAGAAACATTGTCCCTGGTCAAGCCGACCCTTTTAAATGTTAACATTTGCACTTCAGCAGCGTGGTGAGTAGGAGCACTGGTTCCCGCAGTTGCTTCTACCTCATGTAATTTGAACACAATTTTGAATTGCTTTGTCTGAACATCTTGGCTTTTTATTCTCTGTCAGTGGAAATTATAACCATAGTTGAACTTGTAGTACCAAGTCGGAGCTTGTAACAACAACTATAGTTAGCACTTCCCATTATAAGACTGTCTCTTCAGTTGCTGCTAAGCAGCCTGCTAACACTGAAATTTTTCGTGCTGAGTAGCTGAATTGGGCTGAATTTATTTGGGGAAGGTTCTGTTAAAAGTCAACCAATTTCAAGAATGAGATTAAAATTGTTGTACATCTTCTAAAAATCCTTTGTTCTTGTGAATCATTTATTCTTGGGCAGGAACGCTATCAAACAGGGACGTGGTAATAGGCAGATGTCTCTGTATCAGCCAAGTAAGAATTAGTGCACGTTTTAACAAATGGCTGGGGACAGGAGTTGATGTCGTCCTGTTGACGCTAAACTTGCCGGTGCACTCCCAGTGTGAAGAGAGGCATTAACTAGAAGGCAAAGGGTTCGAAAGTTGGATGAGGGTGGAGAAGGGAGTGACCTGGAACAAGGAGCTGTCCGGGACAAATGGGTGGGTGGTGGAGGCCGATTTTTGGCAGGACAAGGCGCTGGGGATCTTTTGGTGCCCGGACTCTAGTGTTGTAGCAATGAATGTGACACAGGGTCACAGGGGCAGCCCAGATTCTCGTGTTTCCAGACTTTTTAACTCTTGGCTTTGTAACCAGGCAATGCTGTTGCTGCATGTGCTATGTTATTGTTAGTGATTCGAATGTATTACTTCGAAGAAGTTGTCACCTACAGCAGAGGTACTTTATAAGAACTTTAATATGTATAACAAATGTGAAGAATGTAAGCGGTTATGGTTGGATAGAGGACAGAAGTTTAAAAACAAACAGGAAAAAACACTCGCCCCAAAATTTCTCCTATCTGTTCCTTTGTTCCATGTGTTCATCACCTTGATGCTATATAGAAGAAATAGGGAATGAAGGGCTGGCTTCTAAGTTGCCATGATTCAGAACATAATTCTAAGAAAAGCTTGCAGATAAGATCAGGATTACTCCTTACATGTAGAACAAAAGGAATTCTTCAGCTTTTAGCAAACTTGAGAATTTAAAAAAAAAAAATTTCCTTGATTCTAAGGAATGATGTGATGCCTTGGTCACTTCATTAATGCTAATATTTTCTTGCTTTAAAAGCAAGATCTTTCTATTAAGTAATATGTGATAATAATTGAATTATGTAGTTTTTAATGTTTCCTTGGCTAATTTACATGCCATCTATTCACAAAGGTTTTGGAATTAGAATTAGTATTTTTTTCAGACAAGCGTTATCTGCTATTGATGAGTTAGTTGCATGAAAGATTTGACCTTTTTTAGTTAAGAGTCAATACAAATATGTTAAATATCAAATGGACAGAGAAAGCTGTGGCAGTCATCATTTGTGTACTCTGATGAATCTTGCATTGTATGTAAAGATTTCCCCATAGAAGAGGGGGGTCCTTTACTTCTACAGTTTGTCACCACTGGACAGGAAGAGCTTACTGTGTTAATGGATTGATACAATATAATAATAATAATATAATAATACATACTGAGTTTATACTGAGTTGCCTGTGCTTTGATCTTCACTCTAATATATTAAACACACACACAGATATGAGTCTGCAAAAGAGTTTAAACAGTGAAGAAACAAATCAGAAATTACATGTAGTGGGCAGGTGTATCTCCAGCAAGAGAAAGGCATCATGTTCTATTTGAAGGTTCTTTTAGAGACCTATTCAGAAAATGGCTATATATAGACAAAACGAGGAGAAGTTGTAAGAGTGCTGTCAGATGTATGATTTTTTTTTTTTTGGTCAACTAAAAATAAATAAACTGATACAATGTGAAACTGCAAGGTTTCATTTGAAGTAAACTTAGACTTAATATTGTCTAACCATGAAGAAAAGTGAGCTTTTTTAACTGTTTTCATATTTGTACAGTGTTACTCATTGATGCTTAACAGTGCTTCTCTTTTCCCCCCAATGTTTGATACAAGGCCGAAACAAAGTCTGCTCCTATGAAGGCTTCTTTTCCCAAAAGCTGCTCATTTTCACACCTTCTTGAGCTTTGGGCAATTACAAAGCTATTAAATACTTGATTTTTTTCAGGTGAACCCCCTTTTCATGACTTAAGGTCTGTGAAAACCCTAACTACTTCCCAGGGAGTTGTTAGGAGTCCCTGTGATGTTACTGTCTTGAGCTTTCCAGAGCTAGTGGTCTGTTTCTTTTTCAGATACACACTACATGCATCACCTTTGTGCTGAAATAAGTTTCTGTTTATCAGCTTAATAGTGAGTTGTCAGAGTTTAAGAGGTGAGGTGTATCTTTGTTATTTTAGGACTATTAAATAGCTAAAGTATAGAGTACAGTTTCCATCAGATATGGTGTTAACTGTATATTTCATTAATTACCTTTTTCAAACGAGATTTATTTGCACAAATACGCATGTTTGGTTTGGTTTGTTTTTTTTTTAAAGGGCACACTTTTTTCATTGTATGTGGCTGTTTTTTTAACTTTTTAATTAAAGTATTTACAATATAGTTATTTTTGCTATAGTGAACCGTTTTATTGTTTCAGCAGTGAATGAATCATATATCCTGGGTTATTTTTTCCTGGCAAATATTTTTCTTTAATGATTGCTCATGGCTAGCTTAAATTGTACAGATGAATAATACTTGAAATACAGAATCTGATTCATCATTTCAAATGTTAGAATGAAAAACCTTGTGAAAACATACATATAGGTCTTTTTAGTTGTGAGAACAATGCCTTTACAAGGGCTAGACTGGCTATGTAGCTGTTGAAGGGCAATGAAAGAATACTGCTTAATTGTTATTTGTTCTGACTGCGTCTCCATTTCCTAAAATCCCAAGATCTTTTTCTGTTTCCTGGGTTCCTTTCCTGTGTCCCACCTGGAAGAACAGATACTGGCTCTGCAGCTGAGGTTGCAGCAGGGGGTTCCAGATTTGCAGCCCCTTCGTAAGGGCAGGGCGGTTGCAGTAGATGAGCAGCTCCTGGGGTGGGGAGGGGAGAGGATGTTCTGCAATTCCCAGAGTTGCTCTGATTGCCTGTAGGTATGTGCACCCTGTGTGTAACTGCATCATAGCCACCTTGGCACGTAGGTTTGCTATATTGCTATCAACTGCTCTAAATTGTTTTTTCCCTGCACCAATAAATTTGTGTTTTGCTTCGTCTTGTTTTACGAACTTGCTAAAACTTTTCTCATTCAAACCATGTGTTAGCAATGCTGCATGCAGTCCTCCCTCTATATTCTAGAAGCTATCTGTGCTACCTATAGGATAAACGATCTCCAGTTCTTTCCTATGTGGAGTTCATGCTCTTGATGTCTTATTTTACTGTTTTTTTCCTGTCTGAAACCAGTCAAGACATCAGCCTGTTTTGAATGTTGTATGGATATTGTCATGAAGACAGATGCTAGCAGGGATCCTCAGCTAGCCTGCAAGTAGGTAAATACAGTTAAATTTAGCTTTGGCAACAAATACAGCAGATGACCATAGGGTGGTGTAGAACCTGCTGACAGTAAATGGCCTTTGCATGTTGAATCACAGTGTCTGACTGGCCTTCCAAGTCGGTCCCAGGTAGAAGAGTCCAGGTATGCTTCCTTGACTGCTCAGCGTGAATTAACAAAGCCAGATTTGAATGCTAGAGGTGAGTAAGCAGCTCCACAGCCCCCCGAAGGTGGAAAAGAAGAGAGGAATGTAAATACTCTGTATTTTTTGTTAGCGGAGTGGATGCGTTTTCATGTTTTTGTTTATTATACTGAGTTTTAAAACATTTGGAAGAGTAAAGTATCAAAAGAGTATCTAATGTGTGGGTATGTGTTTCTGTGAACACAGTGAGCTTTTCAAAGTGCAGTAGGAATTCTGGGCAGCGTATAAAACCTGAAAAAAGTGTCTGCTTTTTTGCATCCGTATTAACTGATTTATGTAATCTAGAATGTAAAGACTTTAAGTTCTGGTAGATTTTGTTTAGGAGTAAAAAGGTCATACACAAATTGTTTTTTCATATGTTTCCCAGATTCTCTGTAGGTAGGTTTAAAAAAGAAAAACAAAATCACCAAAACCACCATGTATTTTCTCTGTTGCCCCTACCCTTTAAAGCTGCTGTCCAGACAAATATTTGTAAACAGAAAGTAATGCAGTTTCTTTTGCATGCATAAAGCCCTGGGGAAAATGAGGAAATCTTTTAGTGTGTGTGAGGCGTTTAATACTTTGTTTTGCTCTGATGTATCTTTCAAAGAGCTGTGGAGGCCTGCCTAAAAAACTAGAATACACTCCCTGTGAGCTTGTATTACCTTTGTTTAAAATAGTCAAACATCTACTGCTGAAACTCAGGAATTCAAAGACAGAATGACTAGAACAGCAAATATGACTTTAAAAAAATGTGGTTATTGGATAAACTGGTATGAGCCCAGCTGCTGTGGATAAATTGATTTTGCTGTTGCTTTAAATCTGTGATGTGTTGGTATTTTGGCAGAGTAAGAAAAACAAGGATATTAGAAAGTAATTTACTACACTGGGATTAGTAAAGAGTGTTCTGTTTCTATGACTGGGGCAGAACAGGATGGTTTAGATGTGTCTGATAAACAGGACGAGGTCTAGTCTGACAGCTGGCAACAATAGCTTTTGCTCAAAGTCAGGTGTACTAAATTAGCAAATCTATTACAAGGATACAGGAGAAATCTCACAGAAGACAGCCTTGTAGGCAGAAGTGTTGCCAAATGGGAAATGATTCATCGTCTCTGAATGGGATGAGCACTGAGCAGAAGCAGTTTAAACCTCAGACTGCTTTGGCTCGTAAACCACCAAATATGCGATTAACACTTTATCTTCTCCAATCCTGTGCTTTTTATTGTCTCCTGAACAGCAGCCTATATTTGGGATCAAAATCGATGTGACTTGCTTGTTTGTTCTAATGCCTCTTTTGTAAGTTTGAATGTGTTTAGGTACTTTTTTGACTTTTAGCTAAATAACAAAATGTTTGTATGCATCCTAAAAGCACTCCCATCTTGTGACCCTTTGGCAATGTCACCTTTTAGCGAGGAGTGTTACGTGTCTGGAATGCAAGCACGACACGAGTGATGCTGGCAGAACTTGGTGAACTGACTTAGCATAGTTTATTTGCTTATATTTAGTGAAAATACGTGATTAGCTAGAGATGTGTGCCTGTTCCAAGGCAATCACTGCATTTTGATTTTTGGTATTTTGAAAACTTGTATCTATTTAACATTGACAGGCCATTTGTAGTCTCCAATGCACAAAGATAAACAGGAAATACATTTGTGAATTCTTAAATTTAGTTAATAATCAATCCAGAAAGGAGCTACAGTTTACAAAGCTAGTTGAAGGAATGTAAAGGGGCAAAAGCCTTGTGCCCTGTTTGTTCCTTCATTGTTCATATAGCTGATCAGAGTTTTAGCATGTCTCTGGTCTTGTTTTAATATAAATTGTCGAATTGGCTCTTAAGATAAATTGATAGAGAAACTAAATGAATTAGGCCACTGGAAGGTGTTTAGTATTAAATAATTGAGATGTAAAAAGATAGTTGTGAGAGGAAAAATTATATTACTTGGTAAGTTAATATACTGTTTAGCAAATAATTATATTTGGGGTGGGGGCTGGGATAGCACTCAATTACCAGTTGAGCTATCCAAGGAGCAGCGTGCCTAGGAAACGAATGTAAAGGTTTCTCTGGAAAACTGAGGCTGCTCTTACCTTGCATGTGCAACCATGTAAGAAATGGTAGAAATCAGGAGAAGTGGTATTTTATTATAATGCTTTGTGAGTGGAACTGCAAGAGGCTGAGGGTTTCTAGAGTGAAAGGCACCAGAGTAAACGAGGGCTTTCCATTTCTGTGTCCCCTCAAAATCCCCATGGTGTCCACTCAGACTTGCAACTGGTGTTTGAGATCAGTGGAAATACTTGCATGCTCGTTATGCTTGAAAGCCATTCTGCCTTTGTAGATGCTGAGCAATAAAATACCCTCTAACTTCTTGGAAATGCCTTCCTGGATTTTTATTCATTTGCTATACTGCTAGGAGTGTTGATTAACAGTGTTATACTTTTTACATTAATGTAATCAGCTTTATACTCCTCTTTTCAGTCTCACCTGCTTCCCATTATCTTTGTCTTCACTCTCTACTGATTATCTTCTACCGTGTGCTCCTCTTTCTCAAAAAAAATTCTTGTCTTTTTAGCGCTTGAACATTGCATCTTCCCAAAAGATTTCTGAAATTGTAGTTTAAATTGCATGGTAAGCTTTTTTGGGCAACATTCTCTATCTTCATGTATCAGCAAGCTATTTAATCTGAATCTCTTGGTGTTCTGTTTCTTTAAAATGCCTTTTATTTCTTACAGTAGTGTATAAATTGTACTGATCTGACTAAATAAAGCAACTTGTGTAAAAACAAAGCAAAACAAGAAAAACAAGGCTTTAATATAAGTTGCTTTACTTTTGTTGAAATAAATAGGATTGCTCATCCAATTAACTCATCTCCGTTCACAGCAGCAGTTTCTTAAATTGTTTGGATTTGTTCTGTAGAACCCATCTGTTTACACAGAGAAACTAAACTGAATCTGTTCATATTAAAGGACTGCAATAATTTAACTAAATAATTTTATAAATTGTATAGTCTATTGATATAATTATCTTCTGGAGATGAGGCTTCATGGTTATCTGATGGGGGAAAAAGACTGGACTGAGGTACATGAGAATTATAGTAACATATGAATGGTGATGTTTTCGTTTTCCATATGTACTTTCTTCAAGCAGCTGGCATCTTCCCCACTTATCTGCAGAAATGCAATAGCATGTAAAGACAGCATTACGTAAGCAGGGGCATAAGCCTTAGTAACAAGGTAAAGGTGTGTATATAGTCCATGCATCTTTCTGCTGACTCCCCCCACCTTTTTTTTTTTTTGGCAGAAGTCAGACTGTCAAGTTCTAGAGAGAGGCAGTTTCCAGAGTTGAAAGCATTCCAGTAAAACCAGTTTTCCCCCAAAAAAGTAAATAGAAAGACATTGTGCCTAAATATTTCAACTGCATTAAAGGAGGAAGAGGCAGGATCCATGTATTATCAGGGAGACAGATCAGAATCCATGTCTGAAGTTGTGGATATTGATGATAATGCAGAAGGATGTAAAGAGTACATCACTCATCTGTGTTCCCCCATACAATATGATTTCAGTACATCAGGTGTAAAATTGTAGTGGTAAAACAAAACTGCTGAACTATGAGTTTAGATTAAGGGCGGATGCTTACTTAGTGATTTTTTGCTAGTGATAGTATCAAATTCATGATCATGAACTCTTTAACATTCTTTTATTTATTAGGGAGTGATTTTTTTTTTAAAATTACTCAAATATTTCAAGTCACATATTTGAAATGCCAGAATTTACTTCTTTCCCCCCTAACAAAAGTTGTCGCCTTAGCTGTTGTCGTGTTTTAGGAATTGTTTCTTATAAAGCAGCTGACAGTCCTTTTGTTAGTGTTGATAAAACTAATATTTACAGCATTTTGCTGAAGAGCGGCATGAGAATCACTCATGAAGGGTAAATGATGTGCATTTTGGTGTGTCTTTTTTTTTTTAAATGGTTCTTTTCCTTTTGCCTCTTCCCAGAAAGCCCCAGCAGTAGCGGTGTCCGTCTAGGATCATGTCTGTAGCGGAGACAGAATTTTGAGACTTCCTGTTTAAATCAAGTGTGTGACTGTGTCCCGACAGACATGGCAGTGGTCCTGCAGTCTGGAAAGCTACTAGTATCTACAATTCCTTATACCCAGGAGTCTAGGTTAGTTGCAGGTGCCTCTTGTCTGAAGCCCTTTTTAAAATTCAGGGCATTTTTGTCTGGTTGGTAATTAGATCATGAATTTCTTTTGTTGTTGCCTCCACTATAGATCATTCAGAGGGTGGAGAGTTTTACTGCAGTGAAACAAATCTGAGGGCTCTGCTTCTTGTTAGCATGTTTTTCCCCCAGAATGTTTTCAGAGGTGCATGAAATACATCAGACAGAACAGAGCTATAATTTGCTTCTTGTGTTAGGCCCCCCCACTGCCCAGTTCCTATCAAAACAAGCTGAGAAATATATGGGTAAATTTCCATGTTACCTTTTTTGTTTACTGATCCTCAGAGGAAGAATCCTGTGCTAAGTGTTTTGCAAGTTGATAATTCTGGACTAATCACTTCTGTCTAAACTGGGTCTTGGTTAAAATGTAGCTGCTGGGATTTCAAACAAGTCTTTAAGGACTGAGGTAAGATTTTAGCGCAGTGATTCATGAGAGTACCCTGTTTTCTTTGTCTGAGCTCTTAAATACTATTTTATGTCTGTATTTTTAGGATAATTGAGTTAATATTTGCAGTAGAGTTTACTTCGCTCACACTTGCATATAATAACCACCTGTGCAGGTTTTAGATTAGTTAATCTTGGTAATGTTACTTTAAAATAAAAATTTTTTAAATGGGAATTATGTTTTTAATATTGCAGGGAGATAAAATAATAAAAAAAGTAGAGAGGATGATACAACAAATGTAAGAGCAAAGCTGGCGGGTTCATTTATCTTTAATGGATTTCTGTTTCCCACCCTGATTTTGTTTACTGGAATACAATGTTATGCTTACTACAAATGTGAGAAGCAGAACAGATACCTTTTGAAATTTGTCTGAAAATTGATCTTTGACTGCTGGCTTTTTTTTTTCTTTCAAGTATTCTAGTAGCTGCTAAATTAAAGCTATGTTGTTTCCTCCCTCCCCACCCCAACTGACCAGCATAGTATTCAGTCTTTATAAGCAGTGTATTTATGATGACTTCATGGTACAGTAGTGGTTTTTCAGATGTTGAAAAATGGACGAGATGTGAGGGTTATGCCATTTTGGAGTAGGGTGGAGAAGTGAAGTGGAATTTCTAGTCTATGAAAGTTATGCATTAGAAACATCCTGGCTGGTCTGAGAGGCTCCATCCACACTAAACCAGGAAATGCAAATATTCGCAATAGCCTTTGTTTTCTTAAAGTTTCCCATGTGTTACTTGTACTTCTTTTTCACTCTGTGACTGAAGCCCTAGTTTACACAGAGCCCTCATAGGGATGGTTTAATCCTGTATCATTCAGATTTAATTTGCATGTTTGGTGTATAGCTAAAAAAAAGGCAAACCAAAAACAACTCAAGGTTTTGCGTCTACATATTCCATTTCAGTGGTTCAAACATGAATCTCCGTAAAAGAGACTTGTAAAACTTCATGGTAAGATATGAAATGCTTGGGGAGGGTTGCTACCTTCATTGCAAAAGTGGCAGCATAATTTCTTTCCTTTACCTCCTGACAGGCGTAGCAAATAAACTGGACACATGAATAGAGTTGGTGACGTGTGTGGCAGTAAGCCCATCACTGAATGAATCTAGGAAATGTGAATGCATTAGTTGCTTGAAGGAAGAATTCAATGGTGTGGGGGGTTTTGTGTTTTGTTTTACTTTTGGCTTGGAGTGGATAAGGGAGGAGAAGTGGAAAGGGAAGCCTTTTGTTTACAGTAAAACAATACTGTGAAGTAGACATCATGATGTTAAAACAAGAGTCTCAACATGGCAAATCTAGGCAGACTCCATCTGGCCCTGTCCACAAGTCATTCAGGCATCTCCGGCACAGACTGCTGGAGTCTTGAGTCGCTGTCCTGTCCTCCTCCCCTTACAGGAATTTAAAATAGCCTTGGAGACTCTGTCCCAGAATTTTATTATTGCATGAGATGAATGGTTTATTGGCTTAACTGTTTATATTCAGTGATGCAATGCATCTTTATTAATGCTTCTTCCATGATAAATGTATGATGTTTTAATTTTGAATTTTAATCTCCCTGAGTTAAATAACATGCAAGTAATACGGGTCTAGAATTCTAAATCCAGTCAAAGCACAACCTACTTTTATAGGCAAAATTTAATACAGTGAATCTGTTGGGAAGAAAAATGTACTGTTACTGTTAGTTTCTGGCATATTTTGCAGTGATTTAAAAAGTATATTGCACTATTAGGACATTTTTCACTTCTGGATAATCCATATAGCTATTTGGTGTTTGAATGCAGGTTACTGTGGTTTTGTTTGTTTACTCCCAGAGGAATAATTGTTTTGTTGAGACACAGATTTTCAACTGACAATGCTTATAAGCAGGTGCGTGTGATCGTTTGAAATGGGTTTCATTTTACTTGCAGTATATTAAGGATCTAGCATCTGGCTTGTGGTGAAGTTGAACTTGCAGAAATGTGTTTATGGGACAATTTAGAATTTTAACAATTCTTAAAGGAAATTCTGGTTAAAAGTGCTTTTCTAGTACTAAGGTTATCCTAATACATATTTTAAGAATTTATTTTAAAGCTGTCTACCTTGTGTTTGGGTATCAGCCTTGCAATAATGCTTTTATATGTCTCTTAGATCAAGTGTTGACTTTTTTTTTCACCCTGACAGGTTAGTATTTAATAACACTTTAAAAATTCATTAGTACTTCTGAATCATTCTAACACATTCCTAGTAAAACAGTTAGAATTGGTACATGATTCTAAATTTGCATTAGCTTTAAACTAGGTTTATAATTCTGAAAGAGAATTGGAAGTAAGTTTCCCACCAATATGAACTGTAAGTGTATGTGGTAAGACAGTTGTGCCTGTTGAAGAAGTTACCATCCCTTGCAAGTTGTCCTGGCTCCCATAGCTCTGGGGGCAGACGGGATCATGTTATGCATTTCCTAATTCACATCAGAAAAAAATATCTAGATGAAACAGCTAGTGATGGTGGTTTGAGGTTTACCTGGCTGCTCCAGAAGGCAGTGCTTACACTGCAGCTCTTTCCTGCTGCAGAACCATGGATCTAGGCGATGGCGGAGAGGGTTTACATTTAATCTAATCGAGCAAGAGTATGTCTGAAAACAGCATCAGTTTGTCCTGTCTCCTTGGGTGAACTGGGCTTCCTTGTGCATGTCATATAGCACCTTCATCTCAGCATGTGCTGCCTCTATACTGGTCCCAGAAGAGGATGGTGTTTGGAGTTCTAATTTGAGTCGCGCTGAATTTCATGTGAAGTATTGGGGAAAATAATTAAACCTTTTTAAGAAAGGCATGCCAGCCTCTGTGTTTGTACATGTCTGGTACTAACTCTAGTTTAGAGCTCGTTAGGTTATTCTAAATTTCTAGTGCTTTGTGAGACTCAGAGCAGCTGTCGATATGTAAAATAGAGCAGCCTCAGAGCAGTTGTGTGAATGCTTGCAAGAGAAATGCTTTTTTCACTGTTTTAATTCTGTGCTTTTGAGTGTGCTTTGGGAAATAGGAAATAAAACTCCATCCAAATGTTTAAGGTTAAAATTTTGTCTCTGAAAACCTGAAGGGCCTTAGCTGGTTATTTTGGTATACTGATGGCAAAATCTGCTTTTTAACTTTTTTTTTATGAAATAATTGTCTGGAACTGCAGAACAGATACAGGAGGAAAAACTAGCTGTCTGCATTAAAATGAAGATGTTGTGGGGGGGTGTATTTTGTTTTTAGAGCTGAAAAACTCCTGGGCATGGAGTGCACTTTCCCAGTGCAACTGCAGGTTGCCATCGGAAAGGTTTTCTGGCTAATCCTCCCTCCTTTGCAGCCATGTGCTTCTGCCACTTCATTTGCGTTGTATCTACCGGTCGTGTGACCAGGGTAAGTCAACGCAGCTCTTGGAGCCAATGGCAAACTAATCCATCTCCCCAGAAGGTTCATTTTCTGTTAAGCCAGTTCAACTTCCTGATCTACCTTGCATCCATATGATTGCTAGACCTGATTTGAGAGAGGAACAGCTGCAGCCCTCTTTATTGTTAGGTGCAACATGAAACCCTCCAGCTCGTGTTGATCAGTGATCATGGTTAGAATAATAGTCAGCTGCTGCATTCTTACCCGTTTCACGTTGCAGTACCTTCTTGACTCAAAACCCCTGCACACCTGTGAAACATGTATTTGTTAAGTTTGCCTGTCTTTCTGTGTCCCTTCTTGACAATAATGGATCACAATCTTCTAAAATGCATGAATTTCATTAACTGAAAGTAAATTCTTAGTTTATGATCGTGTTCTGTCACTTAGTTTGTTCATCTGCAGAAAAAACACCTTTCAAAAGAAATGAAAATTGAAAGGAAATGAAAGCGGGGAAAAAAATCCTCAGAGAGATTAATTGTAAAATAAAGTTTAATGTGAGCAGTTGGGATAAACAATTTTATTTCAAAACCTTAATTGAGGAAGCTATTACCTCAACAGCTGTATTTGCAAATCTGTATGGCGTTACTTACAGCTCTTTGTTTGATGAATAGTTGAAGACCTCCTGTTTTATATCTTCCCATATGGGAATTTAGGCAGGTCCAAGGAGGGAATGCAAGCAGAAAAATTTAAGTTTCTCGGTAGCGTGCCAACAATGGAAGAAAACAGTAGGAATTCATTAGAAACGTTTAAAGTATTGAGCTGTCCTGCTGGAACCTGTGCACGGTGTGCTGTTTGCCCGTTGTTTTTCTAAAACAAATAAATTTACGAAGAGTTTTGTACAATGTGGAGAGAAGTATGTCATGTCAGCCATAGGTTCAAATACCCCAAACAATTTCTGGGTCCCGGGGCAGCCATCCGAAGGCGAGGAGGGGTGTGTATGCGCGCGTTCATTTGTCTCCCTCCCTCTCCCTCCCCCAAGCAGGCTCATTCCAATCAGCAGTGTAATTGGAATGCAACCACAGTCTGGAGGAGGAAGGGGAATTTTTGGCAAGGAGAGGCAGAGCAGTTGGGAGCTTTATTCAGATTAAAGCATAGACGACCATTCATTATCAGTACAACACACATTAGCAACAGCATAGCATTGTGTTTCTACAGCTGGGACTTATTTTAGTGATTGTATTGCACTGCATATTACATGCAAACAACTGGGATCTGATCACAAAAAGCAATGCTAATGGCTTTCATTAAAAGATGGTGTTTCTGTAGGGGGAAGAAAGACTTGTCTTCAAAATGAAGTATTGTGGTAAAAATTGATAGGCAGCCTGTCCTTCTCACTATCCCATGTGTTACATGTGTTCTGGAACAAGCACTTTCTCTGGGAGAAAAACCCTTGGGGAAAGAAAAAAAAAACCAACAGGAATTACAACGTTAGAACTGGTGGTCGGATTCAGAAGGCTGAACTAGTTTTTCTATGGTGATGACACGTGAAAAGCCAGAAGATTAGTAAACATAATCTTAGCTTTGGACCCAGTCCTTTTCTTCCCCCTATAAACTCGGGACTGTCTGTTGACACAGTATTGGTTGGTTATGGATGTCTGACATGAGATGGGGGGGATGTTTTCTTACTAAGTCATGTACTGAGTTTTAGATGTGTAGGTCATGTGTTTCCTTCTGCTTCTTCAGCTGGTGTGCTTCCTTCCATGGACATTTATGATTACTTTTTATTTTACCTGTCTTCCCATATCTTTCACTGATAGTATTGATGTCTCTCTGATATACACATTTAAAAATTATTTACTTAAAGAATAATATTACTTAAGCTATCCTCTTAATACAGAAATTTTAAAGCCAGTATATTTCTATTGTGACCATCTACAGCTGTAGCTCTGAGGTACACGTACCTCATGCTGCTGGGTACGAACGCACTTAAACCTTGTAATTTGTCAGAAATCAAGAGACAGGTTGTAGTAGGTAGATGAGAGTGTACAAACATACAGGTTACGTAACACTAAAAGGTACCTGCAAGGTAAAGTAGTAGTATTCCTGTTTTGCAGGTATGAAGGAATGCGGTGAGCAAATTGGCTATAAACAGTTTGATATAGGTTGGAAATACCCCTGAGAGTTGAATACAAGATCACTACCCTTTAATGTCCATGTTCCTTAAATTCAGATACCATTTTCTCTCATAATGTTGCCTTCTTCAACACTCGTCCTACGTCTGTTATCCAACCATTGAAGGTGAATAGGATCATTGAAGACTCTTAGATCATCTCTAAGATGTGGTGATTCTGTGAAATCTTATAGATCTTTGACTTTTTACTTGTTTGCATTGCAGGCTTCCTACGATGGCACTCTCCTTTCCGTTTCATGTTGTTCTTCCCTTTAAGTATGGAGACGTTGTGTTATAGGTATACTTACTATTCTGAAATAAACATACTTTTTAATACTTACATAAAATAGTGGTAATGTATAACATAGGATACCTTCTGTAACGACAGTTTGATGTCATAAAAAGTTTGATTTTTCTGTAAAAATGATTCCAAAGTAAAAAGCAGTTGTAACAAAGAATTCTTCAGTAGCTAGCAAAAAGAGTGAGAAGAGCTCAGAAAATGAGAGAAATATTTATCTTTCTATAAAATTCACATTTTCAATAATCATAGTTCCTTTCAATTTTTTTGTGGGTTCAACCAATTATTTCATCCCCCTCTATAATTGAATGTAAATTTTAATAGCTAACACATAAATTAGCTTACAGGCGTTTGGGGATATTAAATATTTTGCATTTACTTGCAATAGTTAAATTATTTTTTCAGTAAACTATTCTTTGCTAGTCACTGGAGTAATAAATCAGAAAAACAAAATTGGCAAACATGATTCACTTAATTCCTATTTTTGAGTATTTGGGCACTGGGTGTAGCAAAGCAGTGATGGAAGGAGACTAGGTAGCTTATAATATTATGCTCTTTTCATGTGTCTGTGAACTGACCTGAGCAGCATATGTTAGAATGAGATCATAAGGCGTGATAAAAAGATACTTAATGAACATATACTATATAAAACTGATGTGCATGTTTGTCTTGGCACGTATATGTTGTTCCTTCATATTGGAATATTAATGCTCTCTTTTCTGTAGACTACCCAGGAAGTCTGTAATAAATACAAAACATAGCTATCCACTGGCTCATTGATACTTTGTAATAAATATTTTATCTACATATGCATACTAGAAGCCATTAATGTCTTTTGATGATGGTACATTGTACCTTATGGTACAGTGCTCCCCCCGCTTTTTTTTTTTTCCCGAACCAGTGTAGATATATACAGGCATTGGTTTGTATTCTAATTTCTGAAAACCTTCAGTGCAAATTTAAACAGCTTAACTTCTTTTTATTTAAAAATAATTTTAATAAAAAGTGTTTTAAGGGAAGCACGTACAAATAACCTTCTTCAGTGCCCTTGTGCCTCTAGAGGATCCATTAATGGTGCAGCTGCATAGATCTGATAACAATGTGGGTTTGGGTCCAGAACCATCAGCATTCTAACTTGCCTTTGTCTAAGAAAATAAATCTTGCTATGGTTCTTTCTGGTTTTTGAATCTTCAGCTCAAATATGACGTAGGATAGAGGTCTCAAAGATAATTAAGTGCCATGAGTTTTATGAGGATTGTTGCCTGGATAAAGAGGAGACCCTAGCAGTGACCTGAAATGAGAGGAAAAAGCTGCAGCGAGAGATCCCGTGTTGCTAGACCACTGGAGAGTCTGCATGGGAGAGTGTCTGTCTAAATGCCCTACCGGTGGGAAAAGCCCCAGCTACAGCTTTCAGTCAACCGTAAAACATAAATCCATAGGAAACCAAACTTCCTTAGTTTTATTCTCAAGGAACTACTAATCAGTGGGTTATCAGAATATTCAGAATAGGTTTTAATGCAGTGTTGAAACTGTTAGAAAAGCAGAGCATAAACTCTTGTGCTTTTCCCACCAGTGGGAAAAGTTTTGTCCAGAAAAAGTCCTGAGATAGATTAGAGCTCTGTGCATGGAAGAAGATTGTTTCACTTAGAACTGAGCTGATGCTCCTGGGACCTGGGCTTTTTCACCTGGAAGTACCTGGCAGAGAGGGTGGTGTTAATGGAAGATTTCTCAACATCTCTCCTGTTTTGTTAACCTGACAAAGCCAGAGTGGGTTGACATTTGACTTTCCTTAAATGTGGTTACTAGAGAGGGAAATCTTGAGCCAAAAACATTTGTTTGTTCCCTCGTAGCTAATTGTTGGGGAAACGGTTATTAGTCTGTATGCTGTGTGTATGCCCAGTCTTATAAAAATGAGACTTTGGTTAAATTGCACTGGCAGGCTTGCTTAATATTTTGAAAAGAACTATTTATAATTAGTTAACCTTGCAATTTCTCTCTCAAAAGAGTAGTCAAACCTCTTATTTTGGACACTATACAATTTCAAGAACATAGTCTATGGCTTACTGTGCTATAGATGAATTTTGACTTAGCTATTGGATTTAAAGTCTTCAGCTTCATTTGACACCATTTCTTGTAATGGGTGAAATTGTGCAAATAATTTTATCTTTTTGAGATATTTTTCAAAAGTGGCCATCTATATAAGCATCTATTTTACTTGAAATTTTTCACCAGTAGATGAAAGGTGGCTGGTGAGCAGTAACCTGTTCCAGTTCTTGGGCGAGTAGTGTCTGTTGACAATTCAGGCTGAGGATGTTCTTGGTGTAATAAAATCTTAAGGAACTGCAGAAGCATTTTTCTAAGTTTATCTTATTATCTGTTTCTTTAAATGTCTTTTAAGTTGTTATCAATTATGTGGATAGAGTAGACTTTAACTTGTTGGGCTGGTGGAAGTCTTAATAACTGGATTTTTTTTATACCATCCTAAGGACTTTATTTGACTGTCTTGTGCAGCAGACAGTGATGTGACAGTCTGGTTCCTATACATGCCTGAACTCCAGATATCAGAAATACCTAAAATGTTTGGCTCTCTTAGTATTTTACTACTGTTGACTGCTTACCATGGAATTATTGGGTGAAAATCCCTTAATTAGAGCTGTGCTTTAGGATTACCGTTATGTCTTTGAATGGAGAGAAACAATTTTTTTTGTTTACCTTTATCATCTTTTAAACAAAAAAAACTAATAACAACTTGGAACCAGGCAATTTTTATTTCAGGTTAACAGTATTGTTATTAGCACGCCTCTGCATCGAACTAATATGCTGAAACTTTACTGGGAGCTTATACATACCTTTCCTGTGGTATATGTCAATGTGCAGGGGATTGTTTTATGACTGCCTGTAGTCACTAATAGGTGTCCCATTCTGCTTTATGGAGGACCAAAACTTGCTAGACTATATTGGAGTTTTAGCTAGCTTTTACAGTGCTGCATTCTGGTGGAAAGCAGTTTCTCTAAAATCAACATCTTTATGAACATAAAAATTGGGAAGACATTAATTCCATTGATTTAGAATAATATGTAACTTTGGCTGTGCTAGCATGCAGAACTATTCAGGGTGATGCTTTTCTGCCCTGTCTGTGGAAATCTCCGTGAGAGTGTTCGTGGACTACCTCTGTTTACTTTTATTTGGGCAGATAGGGAGAATCAGTAGCCCTGCAGGATCAGTTTGAGGATATTCTACAAGCAAAAGCGTGACCAGTTTTGTTTGGTTTTAGGTGACGTCTGTGGGATGCGATTATTGGATGTGTGTTTCTGTCTTTTCATTTCCTGGTAGTAATAAATACTGGCAATCTCATAGAAAAAATATCCAAGGCAATCATATACCGAGGAGTCTTCTGCAGCATTGGTTCCAACCAAATACTTCTTCCTCCCTCTTCTCCTTTTTTTTTTTTTATTTTTTTGTACTAGCTGTGGGAATTTGTGCTTTCAGTCAATACCCAAGAATCCTTTTGGGTTATCAGTAAATATTGCAATGTTTCACAGGGGAATCTAATATTTTGTGCTTACTAAGCCTGTGATAATAGATAAGCATATGTAGTTGAACAGTGGTGCATTTTGTGAGAAGTCTTCTGTGTGTACCTTGGCATTTTTAGATGAAAGTTATCCCCTTTGACCTTTTATCTATTTATTTATTTAAATTTACTCTATTCTCATATGAGATTGTTTTCCCTTTGATATTTTTAGTTGACAAATGCAAATGTTCCTCCCTTTAAATTTAAACAAAAAAGCCTGAAACAATTATCAGCTTCCACAAATAAAACATATCTTAGGAGCCATCAAAACTGGCGTTAGAAGTTGGTCTACTCCACCCAAATGTTTCTCAGGTAAAAACTTTTATTTAGTTACCACACAGGATAACAGAAAAGCCTAGACTGCCTAATGCACTATTTTTTACAGTCAAGGAAGCTTTTGCTCCTCTGTAGAACTGAACCTAAGACCCTGCTTGTGTAACAGCACTAGTTTTATTGGCACAATTGCTTGTGCCACTGTATGGTGAGCTGGTTAGAAATGGTCCAGTTCCCACACTAGGTAAACACAGAGTTGGCAAAATCACTGAGGGGGGGGAAAAAACAAATTGCACGTGAAACTATTGCCTGAGGAAACCACTACCATATCACTTCCATTATAATCTACCTAAAGGTAACTTGCCAAAAGATGACACTTCTGGCTCAGCTTTCAGGAATTATTTTACATGAAAATATAAATGGTGTAGGAGCACAATTCGTTTGCATTCATTCATTTTATTTTGATCAGGGTTTTCTGGAATGCTGGACAGGTAACGTAACTTTTTTTAAAGTTAGGAATCAGTAACTTAATTTTGTATTTCTGTTTTTCTTACAGTACTGTGTGCAAAAAACTTGGTGAAAAAGGATTTTTTCCGTAAGTAGTTGTTAAAGTTTTGTATGTTTATAGATGGGACAAATATTATGCAGGTTCTGTACATCAGTGTTTGCACATGATCGTTGTATTAAGATACTCGCAGTAAGCGGGTTGAGGGCTTTGCTTTCACACTGTTTTATTTCAGGGCTTCTAATTTTTTCTTAGGTGACACTCATCACAGATTCATAATAATAATTAAAACACTGTCACACTGTTTTTGATGGGAGTGGGAAACAAATTTACTCTCTCAGACAAATTACATGTTTTTCAATTAGTGCCACATATTTATTAATGTCTTTCGTATAAGAACTTTTTGTCCAGCAGACAGGTGTACATCTTAATTATTAATAATTATGTCATAATACCTACTCTGAAATTATGTTTTAATTAATTTTAATAATGTTTTGAAAGAAGTGCTAAGAGGTGGATGAAGGAGGCAGAAAGGAATGTTATTGGCTGTGTAGGCATGCACGCACAGATCACCTGCCTGCTGCCTCCCAGATGGGAGTAGGAAGAATTCAAAAGATCAGACCTGAACTTTGAGAAGAACTGGGAGAGGGGATGATACAGAATTATATTGTTATCTTCTTATACTTCTAAAACTTGCTATATATCTGGATTTTTGTACTGTTTGCAAGTTTTCAGGTGTTTAACAGTTTAATAATGCCTAAAAAACCCCTCAAGATTTGAAATCTGTGATGCACTTCTGCACTGAAGCGCAAATCTCACAAGGTTGTGTTCTTCCCCTTCCCAACGTGCTTTGCTTTTATCCCCACGTGCTTTGTCTGATACTTGTCTGGAGCCACTGTGCTGCTTGACGCGTGAGTCACCTGAGGAAGCGGAACTGGTACAAAACTTACATTACAGAAAATGTGAATAATGTTTCACCGCCTTAGTTCCCTCAGCTGACTCACTGGGCACTCAGATGAGGGGAGGAATTAGTATGAGGGGAAAAAGGGATACGACCGCATGACTAGGGGCATTAGTGGTGGGACCATCTCTTTTGGTGTCAGTTAATAGGTTGGTTAGAATAGCAGTTGCAGTAGAGCTAATTGTAGGCTCTGGTCCTGCTTCTTTCCTGTCTTCAGCTGTGTAGCCCAGCACTATCTTTGTACTGATTTTTGTTGGATCAGCTGAGCCTATGTTGAGTGTTTTTGAGGTACTAAGCTAGCAGAAAATGAAGTAGAAAGCCAGCAGAAAACAAAGTGGAGCAAGAATAATCTGCTATAGGTGGTTTACTGTAGTACTGATAACAACTGAAATCATGATTATAATTCATCTTAAAAATGGGAAGAATGTAAATCTCTTTTCTCTGCCTTTTGCTGAATTCTTTGTATACTGAGAATTTATTCCGTCCTGAATTAGGAAGATTAAGGTGTTCAGATTTACACACACCCACACCCCCCCCCCCCCGCAAAGTGTTTGAATTGCACAACTTTTTCCTGATCTATATCAGTGAAATAAATTACTAATTTAGCTATTTCTGTGCTTAATATATCATGTTATTCCCATTCATTAAATATGGCTCTTTTTTATGAATAAAATGCAACTTCGAATATTAAAAAAAAAAAAAAAGGCGCAATGATGTAGGACTTTAAAACATCCTGATCCATTTGCTAGTTTTTTTTCTTTTCCTCCTCTTAGGACTTCCTGATCCATTTGCTAAGGTTGTGGTGGACGGATCTGGCCAATGCCATTCTACAGATACTGTGAAGAATACACTTGATCCAAAATGGAATCAGCATTATGACCTGTAGGTGGTAACAGTGATAACCAAAGGTTTGAAGTGAAATCCTCTAAAGTACACAGACATTGTCAGATGTTCATAATACTGTCCTATTTACAGCTTGGAAAATATCCCAGACTTTATTAGTTTGAGTGAAAAATACATGTGTCAAAATACCACTTTCTCATTTCCCTCAAAATCTAAACACTACACTTTGTTTTCTAGTGATGATGTCTGCAGCATGCTTTACGTGTACTATAGCATTATTCTATTGTAATATTTTCATGTTAACACTTTTGTAAAATGAAGCAAATAATTGACAATATTTCACTCAAACTGCTCTTCATTCTATTTTTGTCTGTTGCAGTGCTACAGTGTCTTTTCTTCTGTGTGCCTCTTATTCAGTTTTCTGTCCTTTATGTCATTTTCTGTCTCAATGTTCTTCTCACTATAAATTGCTCTGTTGTTACCATCACTTGAGCATCTTCCAGTGCTTTTGAGCAATATAATCGGTATGGCATGTATGTGTCATGTTTTTCCTCTTTCTTTATAAAGCATAGAATATTCTGTATAGTAGAAGTTATTAAAGCTTTTATTTTTTGTATAGATTTCTTTGTGTTTGTGCATGCTTTATTTTCACTGTCTTTTATCCTTTTATTCTTTATTTTTTTCCTTGGGATGGAAGATGAGGAAGAGAACAGTTTTGCCTCATTGTATTCTCCTTTCTTTCTAAGGCATTGTTCTGATGTCTAACTTTTATTCCCATGGCTCCATTCCCTATCTATATTATTTGTTTCAGCATACTTACATTAGCTTTGGACATGACCAAACCTAGAGCAAATCAAGTGTTAGTACAAAGAGAATTTCTTGTCCCCCTTTTTCCCAGTGAGAAAAGCAGCTTGATAGGTCTTTCAGCAGAATGTGGAAGGCCTGCTTTAAAGGGATGTCTTGACCTACTCATTATTTGAATATACAGGACTAAATATGTGAAGTCATTGTTCATAATGTTTTAGTGTGGTATACAAAACATTTTCATTATTGCGTAACAAAATATCACTGGCAGTTTAGTGAAATAATAGCACTTTCTCTGAGGAAAGCTATAGCATTATAGTTTGATTCAAACTCAGTCCAAGCTTAGATTCTGCATGTGAGACTGTAATTCGTATTCATTAGAAAAATGGATATAAAACAAGTTTAAGTTCATGTACAAGGAATGGCTCTTTTTCATATTTAAAGAATTCTAAGTTAATTTGATTTTTTTAGTGTTGTTAAAACTATCAAAATGTTGATTCGTATAGAATGCAGATTTTAGACCTCTGTCCTTCCGCAACCTCTCCAAGATTGACCATCCATTTGTGAGGATCTGTCTAGCTTGAATTTTTTTTTTTGTTTTCAACAGCAATTAATACTCCATGCAGTGACCTAATGGTGAAATTCGAGAGTAGATTGCACTGAAATTGCAGCTTGCTGCCACCAAAAATGAAAAGCCCGCTTTCTCTCCTGTTTCAACCCCTTTCCCAATTTACTGCATGTGTTCGTGCTGCTTCTCTTGCACTGGCTCCATCTGGCTTCTGGGTAAATGGATTCAATTCACTTAACCCACAGGAAGGTAGCTGCATAGGGGGAAAAAATGCATGTGATTCTTTGCCAATTAAATGAGTTGCATTGGGTCAGTAATGGCGTGACTGCATTAGTGTGTTAGCTTGCATCAGGAGCGAGCTTTTACGGGGAGTTTCTTGGTCATCCTCACTTGCTGTGTTGCGGCTTCCTTCGTGAAGTGGTCTTTAGCGTACGTGAACACTGCGTTGGATGAAGCTGAACTGCAGGGTGCACCCCCGATGCTCTCCTGCTGCTGACAGAAACTGAAGTTGACAGGAGCAGACTAGAGCTAAAGAAAAATCCCTGCAATGTGAGCACAGACTTTTATTTAGTTAGGTGGGTCCATTAATGAGCATTAATGTGTAGCTTTACAGGGATAAAAGGAGAGTAAGGTGGAAAGTGCTGCCAGCATGACTGAGTATAAAGCCTTCCTGTAACTTTTGTACAGGTTAGGGAAGGGATGCTTTTGAAGAAGGAATGGTGGGCCATCATTTGGCAGTTAACTGCTACTAAATTCTGTGTTGCAGACAGCGGTTCCCTGCATCTTCCCCAGTATCTGCCAGCTGAGTCTTAGTGTTTGAAGTGCTGTGGTGACAATGCAAGCAGTTGACAGGAATGGGTTATAAGGGATGCTAAGTGCTCCATGGGCCAATGACTTGGAGACTTGGTGCCGTTCTGGAGAAGAGAAGGAGCAGAGGACATGGGAAATGAGGGAGGATGTTAATATGCAATGAGAGTAACTGAAAAAAATAGTAAAACCTTTAGAAAAAATTCCTTTCTGGTTATAATTTTCAAGGAACGATGAAGATAAGGTATTTTTACATTGTTTTATACAACAAGTCATGGTTGTATCTGGATACTGTAGTTGTCTTAGCTTTGAAGCAAGACTGTGATTGCGGTCCACAACTTATTATAAAAAGCAGAAATAGAAATGGCATTTCTGGCAGAATATTTTGCTCAGGCAGATTTGGGGCATCTTTTGCTGGATTATCCCAAGGAATTTAGACCTACGTGAAATATTTTTTGTGTGTATGTGTGGTTTTGGGGTTTTGTTTTTTGGGGGGGAAGAAGATACCTAAAAAACCTATGTTTTGTTTAATTAGGATATTATTTTCAATAGAAATTACTTGTCCTGTAGGGAAAACTACTTTGCTTGATTCTGGCAGTTGAATTCACTGATGACAGAAGTATACACAGCATTCCTAATTCAAAGTAAAATTTAGTGTTATGTCAGACCTTGTAATCTGAAAATAATCCTTTCCATCTCAAAACTTTCTTCATAATCATTTAACCCCTTTTCTTGTCTTGCCTGTTATTCCTTACTCTATGGAAATTTATTTCCATTTATAAACATTGGTCACCTAGTCTTCAGTTCCTGTTTAAAACAGCAGTAAAAGATTAGATCTCTTTGACATAACAACTTACTACCTGGCTTTTATCTTAAGGTAACTTTTTGCTGTAATATACCAGGTGTCAGGTCTCAGCTTTTCAGCTGCACTAGATACTAAGATAATTAACTTTTACTTTTGAAAAAAAAAAAAGAAAAATAATAGGAACAGTAACTATCCTACTGCTAAGTACCTGATGGCAAACCTCACAGATTACAGAACTTAACCTGTCTTCTCATCCTTTTGAAAATAATAGGGTTTTTTAAACTTTCTAATGTTTACCCTAACAACACACCATTGCATGGGAACGCTAGTCTCTGCCTTATGATGCTTCCACTGTTACAGGAAATGCTTTGCACACCAAGCATAACAGATGGAGTCTCGATGGCAGCTTGCCTGCTCCTGCCACCACGCAGTGTAGGAAATCAACCAGAGGAAGGTGCCGTTATGTACAATTTTTTAAAAGAAAAATCCTGCTTTTTGTTTTTCCTACCGTGAAGATTTCTGTTGGTTTTTACATAACTGTAATAGGCTTACGTGCAGTAAAACTGTCTCTTGGCTGCGTTGGGCTGATATAAGTGTCCGCAGTCTGGAATTTGTATAACAGGTTAACACTGCTGCTAATTAACAGTCTCATGTATCTTATGATGGCATATGCAAATGGCCCAGTAAGATGGATCTGTTGTGATATATTTATTCAATACTGTCTGAATTAAGTTGCTAATTCCAGGAGAATTTTGTAGCTTGCTAACCTGATTAAGCATAATAGATACTCTGTTGTATAAGATTTTTTTGAAAAGACTTCTGCAGTGTTACAAAGAACAAAAAAGGTTTTGCTTTTGCCTTACATGGTTCTTAATTCAGATCTTAGCGTGAAAGGAAGCAGTTGAATTAGTTGCTTAGATTCTTCAGCCTAGATGGGTGTGGGGTGGGGGAATCTGGGAGGCATTCCAGAAAGAAATTGCTGGATAGTTGCTGACTGGATGCAGTTTAATGTCAGTAAAATACCATGCTTGCCCTGGATGTATTCCCCTTCCTTATTTTCAGTCTTGTTTGTGTTTTCGCTATTGTTCACGCCTTTCCTCAGAGCTTTGAATAACCAGACTTAACACATTTACAGACCTCGCACTCAGAGCATTTAAACACCACCTAAACCAGCAGTTCTGAAACTTCACAAATCCCCTCTTTCTCTTCCTCTTCTGTGATAGCCTAGATCTTTCCTACAACCTTCCCCATGCTCACCTGTGCCCTCTGGCCTCCTCCAGCCCTCCACAGCAGTCTCTGCCCTTAAGGCATAGCAAGTCATATGGTCTGTTTACCTCTAAAAGATATTTGCACCATGATCTCCACCAAAACCTAGTCCTGGTCCCATCTTTACTCTGTGCCCTTCAAATCTGCAACCCTAGGCGTTGGCATGGACTCATTGCTCTCCTTTGTTATACCTCTCAAATGTAACCTCACCCAGCTTCCGCAACTCCTCTTCCCAAAATCTCCTCGCTCAAGGTTCTAGTGCTATTTGGTGCCTTCACATTCTGAAGCCCTGGCAGAATCACCTTTCTCCCCCAACCCTCCAACTCTACTTTGCCTAGTTATTGCTAATGATCCTGGATTTTTCTCGGGGAGAGAAGGCAACAGCTCTGCTTAGTGCAGGTTTAGACAATCCCATCCTACATTAGACTCCTGAAGAGCCGTCAAACAGCCCCTTGCAATAGCTTTGCCTTGACATGGTTGTTTAGACCAGTTTGATGAAGCTGATGCCCTTTGCATTTAGGGTGAAAGCATTTCTGGGTCATGGTTGGCCCACATCAGCAGATCTGGCCATTCCAGCTCAAGCACATCAGGCGTACAACTCTATGCTGAACTTCTTAGGTGGGTCTATTAGGAACATCTGGAGTAGCAGCCCACTTTGCTGCTTGCTTGGTACAGCTGCTTTTACAGTGTCTTGTAGGCTCAGCTCAACGTTGGGCTGCGTAGCAGTGGGGAGGAGAAAGGAGCAGCCAGTCAGTGCCACGTGTCTATGCTGTGTTCCTGTCTAAGCCACAGCCGCTGGCTGGTTCTCTTCTGACCATCCCAGAGGCTCAAACCACTCATCAGTTGCTACCAGAGATGAGAGCAATGTCAGGGTGGAGGAAGAGGGAAGATTAAAAACTGGGATGATACTTTTCATTGTGTCTCTTTGCAGCATCTTCTCCTCCAATCTGAAACCAACTGATATCTCAAAGCATAACATTACTATTCTATTAGAAAAATTTCAGAAATGGGAAAATGGAGAAACAAACTAAGTAATTTGTCCAGGTCATAAAAAGAGTCTGTGTGATAGCATGGATTAGAAATAGGGAATTCCTGGCTTCCAAGCCTGGGTTCATACCTCTTTAATGTTACATTTTTCTCTTTCTGGAGGGAGTACATCTGGCTTGTGATCAGGAAGAGGTGTGTTTTTTCAGGAATTCCCCCCCCACTTTCTTCATTCTTCTTTTCTCTACCAAGCTGAACTCTTCAGGGAAAATGTATATAATGCCATGGGGATGAAAAGTCACTTGAAGCCAAACCTTCCTGAGTGGTATATTGGCTCAGAAGAAAGTATCACCTTGGCAAAGATTAATTTTATGTAGACAAAGTAACAGTTGTCCCTGTGTTTTAAAATTTGATTAAAATATTTTAGAGGTTTCCAGTATGGCGTGTACTTGATTTGTTTAGCAGTGGAAGTGCTAAGAGTAGGCATTTTTCTTAAAACTTCCAAATGCACAATTCTTATCCAGAGCACTAATTTTACAGATTCAGGAAATACAGGAGTTAACAAAATGTATATGGAAATTGAATTTCCAGGTTTCCACTTGATTAATGCTAATCCTGTTATCTCTGTTGAAGTACTGAAGCTGTGAAATAGGTATTGCTGATAGGGTAGAGTAAAAAAAAAAAAAAAAGTTCTAAGAACTTTTAATTAAGAGGAGGAAGAGAGAGGCAGCCAACAAAATGGGGGTTTTGTGGGTTTTGTTTCTGTTTTTTTGTTGTGGGTTTTTTTTTTAATCTTTATTTTTTGGAACATTCTTTTTTAATAACAAATAAAATTCCTAGCTCAGGCTTTTATGTTGGAACTTTATTGCCAGATGATGTAGAACAACTGTAAATTATGCACCAAATGAATTGGAAATGTCAACTTGTCCTACCGTCACTCTCTAAATGCAACCATGTATTCTCATGCCTCAAATTATGCAGAAATATAGGTGAAACATTTTGCTATAAAGCCAACTAGCAGTTACTGAACTATTTCTTTTCTTCGTTTGGAAAAAAAAAAAAACAGATGACATTTTTATTTGGAAAATGCAGCTTGTCTTGCTTATTTCCATTAAATGTGGGAATCAGCTAGGTTTTCTGGTGAAAAAATCATAATAGGCTATAGTAGTAATACAGAAGTCCTCACCTGTTTGGTATGGATGGCTTACTGTCTGCATCTCAACCAGGAGAACCTCACCCTGAAATGTTAACAGTAATTCTTGGAAACTGTGTTGTATATTCAGCTGTTCTACATATTATTCAAACTGTTCTGTTATGAAATTGTGTTTAACCATATACCTTTGACTTTTTTAAAGCAACAAGGAAAACTGGAAAATTCAAGACAGGTCATGATAAGTCTTTATTTTTAAGTGCACCTAACTTGTTCTCATAAGAATTTATTTTAAGTACATGAAACATTGTAGACTGCAACTGTGCACGTGAATACCCATCTTCATCTCTCGTCTCTTTATGCAAAATTGGCATTGTCAAGGTTGTAAGGCCAAAAATCTGACCTATATTGTGCAATAAGTTTACTGTTCAAAAAACTTTGGGGTTTTTTTTTGTATGTGAAGCTTGTGTTTTGTTTGTTTGTTTTAAAATGTGCACTGGTTATTTTAAGCCATGCTTATGGGTATGTGCCTACAATTAGGCTTTTCTGTCTTCTACTTCTTGGGTCTGTCCCTGTCTGCAGGTGGGGAAAAAAAAGTTGACAAAGTTCTGCTTTTTGGAAAAGGAAAAATGGGAGAAGAGTTAATTGAGAACTAAACCTGATTACAGCTACAATTTTAAGCCATGACAGTTAGTTCAATTGTTTGGTTTGCCAACCTTGACAGTATCATTTCTATCTTTATGAAAACATTAAGATGTTTTAAAGCCGATAAATTCTCAGTCAGTGGGGGAGATGTGTTGGTTGAGTTTGATCAGTTTTCCTTCAAAAACAAAGACAGACTTGGAACCGAACTGCAGAAGGCCAGAATTTGTGGTCTGGGAAGGGAGAACTACAAGCAGTTCTTGGGATCTAAGCCATAGTTACAAAGTCATTTTCCTCAACTTGAAATAACTATAATAATTCAGTATTGGCAATAGCTGATTTGTCTTGGGTGTTTTGAAATTGTCCTCTGAAAGTTTTGAAAACAAAAACTAGCTCACAAAGTACTTGCTTTTGAAGAACAAAGCTTCAAACAAAAAAGCGAAGATAAAATAGCCTACAGTGTCCATGTTTCCCCAAGTCGGTGAAATGCAGATGTAGGTTTTGTAAAGCATTTCCGTGGTAATGCTCCGAGGAGGCAGTACATGTGTGAGCAGGGGGCAGGAGGGGAATGTGGCACAGTTCAACTAAAATACTGTATGATCTTTTTGTAATGGTTCATGTTCGTAATACGTAATGTATGTTATAAACAGGGACTTTCTGAAGCTTTCTTAATAGTACATTAGCTTCCCAAAGTTTTGTTAACTGCAGATGTGTAACTAGGTTTGCCTTGTATTTTCCCTGAGTGCTCAGAAGAACTCTTAAGTGAGGGTGACTGGCATTGCCAGTGGTTGGAAGAGTAGCCTGAAAAGCAGCAGCAGATGAAGTGCTGCAAAAGGATGCTAAACTGAGAGTTTCTCTCCTGGCATTTGAACCGCTCTGCCTGCTAGCGCTGCTCACAAACACATGCCGCCACGAGCATCGCCATTCTCTCTGGTTAAGCTGAGCATAGGCATGAATCTAAGCATGTCTGTAGCTGCTTGAAGAGATGTGGTCACTGGGCCAGCCCGCAGCCTGTTCATGTTACTGTTTTAAACAGATTTTGGATTTACATTAATGCCTTTGTCAGGATTTTAGAATCAGGATTTTAGGTTAGTTTGTATTCAAGTAAATTCCTTCATAAAACATGTTTTCATTAAAGTATAACGTGTACATCTTATCTGAAGATGACTTGCTCTCTCTTGCTGATACAGTGTGTGTTAAATTTTTAATGTAATAGTTGATAATCATTTTTTTTTCCCCCCAAGGTGGTTTCTGCAGCATCTTCAAAGTATTCAGTAAGTGCCATTCACAGAACTTTTTCCACATTTTTCAGATATATTGGAAAGTCGGATTCAATAACAATCAGTGTGTGGAATCACAAGAAAATTCATAAAAAGCAAGGAGCTGGTTTTCTGGGTTGTGTGAGACTTCTTTCAAATGCAATCAACCGCCTTAAAGACACTGGTTGTAAGTAAGCCAAAGACTAGAGTTTTTTCTCTTTCAGACCAAACTTTCATGCACAGACTTTTGAAGAGTGACAGTTAATTTGTTTTTTGTTGGTTTTTATAAAGGTTGTATATTCCAGTTGGTTTGGTAGTTTGTAATGGTGTTTTGTGGCTGAGGATAGCGCAAGTAGATTAGAGAATGTAACTTACCTTTGGCTTTTCAGCACCTTTGCCCCGTTGCCATAGACAGTGGTAACTTCAGTGCCGCAGTCTGGTTGTGGATTGTCAAGACTGAACTTACTCTGTTCGAATTCCAAAGGAAGACAGATTCTAATTACCTTCAAGTTACCTTTTTGTTACCTTCAATAATGCAAGTCTTAAGGGGTGAACGAAAGGGTAAATCTATCTTGAAGCCAAATTTGTAGTTTAAAAGTTAATGGGCCTTCAAAATTAATTAGTAAATTTTGTCCTAAGATATTAAGTGCTTTATAACACTTTGAGCACTTCGTGTTTACTTTTTCAAAAGTTAATTAACATGTAAGATGCTGTTTTCTCATTATCCTAATGGCTGCCATTTACTTCTGAACAAAATTGGGCGCACTGTTTGTGATGGAATAGTAGTGCTTGGCTATACAGACAATTAAAAAAAAAAGTGACATTCTGGTAGAGAAGCGTTGTGATTTTACCTTCCATAACAGGTTCCTTGGTGATAAAGGCATAACTGAAGTTCTCATTTTTAAATATTTGTCACTAGATCAGTGCTTCAGTGCATTGGACTTTGCTCAGTTTTATGAAGTTCTACCTATTTAGTGCAGAACATGCAGCTTGATGCTGCAGGTTAGCTCTGTGCTGTACTAATGTGACTGTCGAACTGGAAGTGCGTTATGACAATGGCTGGTCTTCACAAGGGAAGAGAGTTCAAGATACTTCTTACAATCGCTTTAACATCCCATCTAGGATAATGTCGTTTCCTATTCATCAAAAGACCTTTGTGAAGTAAGAAAATGTTAAAGTAAAAGTACTCTAGTCTTGTTTTCTGATTTAAAATTATGAAAAATGAATTCTTGGCTGAAGATTTTAGTTTTGTTTCCCTTCCCCCATCTCGAAGTCTTAACTAACTTACACTAGGCTGAATTTTCTTCTGATGGTACTTCGGTGTGCCTTTCAAAGGCAGCAAAATATTGTATGACTTATGCTTTGTGTCCTTGTTTCATAGATCAGAGATTGGATCTGTGCAAGCTTGGGCCAAATGACAATGATACTGTTAGAGGACAGATAGTAGGTAAGTAAGGGTTTTTATCTTTTAGTTCTCTTGGACCTTAATAGTAGCTGTAGAAATACCCTTCCTAGATGTCAGTTTTCTGTACTGACTTTTTTTTCTTTTTTCAAATTCATTGTCTAGTGCCAGAGCCATTTGGACCCCAAGCTAGAAGTGTGTATGTAGAGAATGAAAAAAAAAAAAACCAAACCCAAAACAAAAAACCAACCAAACAACAAAATACCCAAACCACCCCCCAAAAAAACCAAAACAAACCACCCAAATGTTATTAGAAGTGTTGGGACAGCTAAGACCACAGATAATACAAAATTTATTTAGAAAGTTTTTAATTTCACTCCAAAGAATAGTGACAATTTGAGCCTGAACACCCTGTGAAAACATGACTACAAATTTCTTGGCCATTGAGCATTCCAGCAAAGCTGTGCTTCCTGTAGGTTTTGCAAAAGGGTGAAACATCTTGCTGTAATAGGAGTGAATTGCTGTCTGGGATGACTTGGTCAATTCATTTTGTGTTTTCACGGGTTATTAACAAGTCTGTCACCAATCTTGGTAACTGTGTTTTGTCATTCTGCTAACTCATAAACCTTAAGTAACTTAAGAATTTAAAAGAAGCTTGCAAATTGAAAAACAAGTATCCACAACCAACTTCATAAACACTCTCTTTCTGGTGCATTGTAAGTTGTTTCAGAAGGCAGCATTTCTAGTAGGTCACTAAAGAAGTAAAAAAAAAAGTTGGTCAGGATAATGAGGTCTTTAGTTTTACAGCAAGATGTTAATGAGAATATTTGGACATGGGGGAAAGAAGAGTGAATTTGCATGCTCAGTTTTATGTTCAATTCCTAGTTCAAATAATATCCAAGCAGCATTCTTGTTTTGTCAGCCAGGGAAAACTATTGAAATACCAGTCAGCAAATAAGGGCTTCAGTGCAGTTGTTTGCTTTCCTCAAAGTGCTCTGTTGAATAATACCTGTGACTTTACCTCTTTATGTTGCTTTAACCATCTGTCTAGCATCTGATCCGAGAGTATTTGCACAGTATTAAGATAAGAGTGAAGTGGTACAGGAGAGTCAAATGATGGTAGAAATGTGGCATCGTAAGTGCGTTGCTGACACTTCAGACCATTCTTGAATATTAAATTTTCTATGAGAGCTTGCACAGAAGAGTTGAGGTCATTTTTCTAGGGGTGCATTATGCTGCCAGTTTGGTTTGCTTTTTGGTTTTGCTCCAGTATACTGGTCCCCTGATCATCCATGCTGTATGCACGTGATTTTGTTTGTGGGGTTCCTTTTAAGAGGAAGCAGCTTAGCTGATGGGAGAGCTTGTTCAGAGTCTGCTCTGAGCAGCAGAGATCCACCCTGCCCACAGCAGTCGTTCAGGCATGACGCTGGCAGGGACCGTACCCTCACACCATGACGTGCTCTCATGCTGCCCTCCAGAGTATGCAACATGCATCCTTGTCATCATGACTTAGAATGCTAGCATTAATTAAACAAGCGAAAAAACCACAACCCCAACACCCCACCCCAAAGCAGAAGTGTCTCAAGGCTATTGGGATGCCAGATGGGAAGCCTGGGGCAAATACCATGCAGTGTGGGCATGGCAAATACACTTGAGAGATAACTAGTTGTCAGAGATAACTAGTCAGCAGTGTGGGCATAAACTGGACTGATCACTTGCTTAACCTGATGCGATCATGAGAAGTGGTATAGCCAAAGCAGCATTAGCTCTTTTGGCATGCTGCTGGGGCTGTCTGTAATTAGCAGGAGCTGCTGGATCGTGCATTGAACCTAGAAAAAACACGGCTTGTCAGGTTACAGCAGGGACCGAGAACAAATCTGTATGTTCTGCTTTCTGCAGTTATCATCAGAAAGGTTGTGTTTCCTCAGTCATGGCTGTGTTTTGTTTTAATGCATCCTTGGAAAGATTCCAGAGACTCATGTCTTTTTTTATTTAAATTGTCATGATTAATCTCCTTATATTTTAATCTTTCTTCACTAATGCAGTTTTGTTGAATGGGTGAATGAGCCTGAGTAAAACTAGATAATTCCACTGCAGTAGTTATATGGTAGAGAAATCTTGAAGTAAGAAGATAGAATAAGTTATAAATATATTCTCAGTCCTTCTAATGATAAACTGGCTTAAATTAAGAGGCTATGCAAGATTGGGAAACAATATTAAAATGTAGTTGATACCTTCAGCAGATGATAACCTTACAAATCAAGTGCAGAGTGGGTATGCCTTTATAATAATTCGGGACAGGGAGCAAGGGGATCTTAAATACCTGGGGTTATCTTCAAAGGGGGGAAGAAAAGGGGACGCTTGTGAGTAGTGGATGCAAAGGGCACCTGAACTATGTCTTAATCTTGCAGCTCTCTTCTGTGCCACCATTTTATTTCTGATGTGGCGGTGCAGAAAAAATGAGTCCTTACTCATTACAAAATGAAGCCGTGCACAAATTTTGGTCCTCACATAGGCAAAGAGGAGGTAATTGCCTTTGTTTAGTTTCATTTTTGTCTGTGTGTATTGCTTGCCAAACCTTGCCTACATGCAACAATGTGAACTTGCAATGTGTGGGTTTGTTGCAGGATAAATATATTATCTAAGATTTTGGTTGAAATTAAATTTAGGGTCTCTTTTGCTCTAAGAAATTGCTTTGTAACATTAGTGTTCATGGAAGACTAGGAATTAATATTGATTAGGAATAAAGCAAGCAGATACTGCAGGGTTCCCTGGGTTGGTCTGTTGGAGCCCCCAGATCTTAAGCTTCAAAACTTGTTGTTGAAGACTTGGATTCTCTGGCAAAAACTGCCAGTACTACTACATCTTTTTTAACTTTGTGATCTTGACAAAAGTTTGGTTGTGTCTAGGTTAAGGTCTGCAAGTTCGTTTCACTGCATACATAAATAGGACTTGAAGACAGTTGTCCAGAGGTACAGTAATGCCACCTCAAAAAATACGTGCCACAGCATGTATTTAGCTCTTTAAGCAATCATTTTATTGTTAAAGGCAAAACAAAACGTAAAAAAACAAAACAGAAAAAAACAACCCCATAAGAACACAAGTGTCATAAATGTCAGATTGGACACTTGCAAATTATGATATTGGGAACAAAAGCTGCCTACAAAATCTTTGTTTTCATAATTGTAGTACAAAAGCTTCAGGCATAAATATCCATTACAATGAAACATGTAAAAAATAAAAATTAAATGGAAAAAAAGTAATACAGTTTTGCTGAGCGCACTAGGGGCTTTTCAGGTTGCTGAGCACTGCTTTGTGTGAGAGCTGCATTTGACTTCTTACCACTGGTGTTTTAAAGTAGCTGATAAACCAAATGTGTAGTGCTTCTAGCAGTTAAATTTCGCCTGGTTTTGTGTGTGTGTGTACACGCGTGTGATGAATCCCATGTGCACACAAAATACATAAGAAGGAGTCAAAAACTTACAGGAATTTCTTGGTTTAGCTCTATGAGCAGTTCTCCCGTTAGCAGTGCAAGTGTGACACTAGCAGTGTCCCGCTTGCTGTCCCAGCTGCACGTGAGGTTAGCCACCCTGCTGCCACCAGATGAGTGTCACGGTCCGTCTCATATGGAGAAAAGTTAATGACAGCTTCAGAGTTAACTTCTCTTTCTGCCTTAACTTGCATTCATATTCTCTAAGCTAATTTTTTTTGAAGTAAGGTGTAGAGAGTTACATGTGTGAAAACATACACTGTTGTGTGTAACTCTTTGATTTGTGGGAAGGAAAAAACACCCAGAACGTGGCTCAGCTTAGTCCTCCAAGTTGTACCATTTCTCTTTCAAATATAACTGTAATTTGCATGCAGATGTCATATCGTTAATAATTTTTTATTATCTTAATAGTAAGTCTTCAGTCCAGAGACCGAATAGGCACAGGAGGACAAGTTGTGGATTGCAGTCGGTTATTTGATAATGATTTACCAGATGGGTAAGCCAACATCAGTGTAATGTAAATGCAAATACAGCTCATACAACAGACGTTTGCAGTATTGAGAAGTCGGTGTACAAATAGGTTAATTTATTTTTATTCTCGCACTTACAGTTCTACAGTTTTGAATTTAGGAGCAGGAGATAAGTCAGCTAGGATACACACAATAGTTAATAGTTCGACCCTTGTCTTGTTTCTTCTTGGAAAACAGGAGGTGGCATATATGAGTAAATGCATTAAAAAATATCCTTGTCGAAAGAAAACATATGTCTTTCAAGTTATAGAACTGATAAGCTAATAAATGTTAAATCACAGCCAGCAAACTAACTTCATCCCTATAGGAGTATTGTAGTAAGGTAGTGAACACACGGGCCTGGCTGCCTTGTACAGCGCTCTGCAGAGGCATACACTACTGTAAAAACAGAGCACTTTTTCTTCCATGTAAATCATAGTGAAGAAAACATGATTGGAAAAGGTAATGGAGCCTGAGTTCTTGCTGTATTTACCTGCCAAAGGCTGGGTTTAGGATTTTGATTTGTCCCTGTGAGAGTTAATGACATCATTAACACCTAAACCAGTTTTGCAAATACAGAAAAATGCTCTGTTTTAGGTTCTGGTGCTGTCATCAACTTTTTCAGAGCAAACACAGACCTTCTGAATGTGATTCTTGGCAGGAAAAGACAGGAGAAACTGATTTTTCAGATGATGAATTCTGAAACGTGAATTATCATCTAAGTCCTAAACAGCATTCTTTTGTTAATTTGGAGTCTGGAGAAGTCAAAAACATTTTTGAAAATGCTTTTAAATTTTCACTTAATGTTCCTCGTATAAATATTGCTTACTTAATTGTGTAACGGTGCAAAGCTGGCTGTATAACCTCATGTATTTTGGAGTGCAAAAGTAATTATAATAATTAAAAAGTCCTGTTATTTGAAGGTGACTTTTTAATGAAGGAAAGTAGTGTGTGAAGATACTATGAAAGCACTTACTAGAATCAGCAGTCAAAAGAAGTTAAATGCATTATTAAACATAATGTTTTCAAGAAGTTTCTTTATATGGCTATTTGGATTTAACTAGAATTTAAATAGTTGTTGAACATGAAGGTGTGATATTGTTAATGATATGTCTGGTTCCAAGGGAAGAATATGTAAAATCAGTTCTGAGTTGAACTTTCAGTTGTTTCCTGTTACCTTGTTCAGCTAACATGATTCATAATAGTGTAAGTCTTCCTGAGTTGGCATTTATGTTGGAAACATTTTGTGCCCTGGTTTCCTGGAAATACCACTCATTGCCTTATCTCTCAATGTCTGAATTCTAGGTGGGAGGAGCGGAGGACTGCTTCTGGAAGGATCCAGTATTTAAATCATATTACACGAACAACTCAGTGGGAGCGACCAACACGGTAAGAAATTATTTAGGGGGCTGTGCATATGATGAAGTTTGCTTGCTGACAAGGAGCGCTGAGCACAAGCGATTCTAAGTGGCTCTAACAGGGGTATTCAGTGTTCCTCCAAGTCACTCTGCAAACGCTGTATGCTTTTCTTCTTGAACATCCTGCTCCTTCAGTCTGCCTAATACTTAACTCAGAAGAATCATTCTGACTAGATTTTTTTTCCTCCCCTCATACTTGGCATCTTTGTTTTCTTGTAGAGCTGTTATGGTAGAACTCTATAAATACAGACATTACAATGTGCAGACGTTGTAAGGGATGAAGAAAAAAGAACATGACTAGCTGACAGACATTGTCTATGTACATACTATGACCACGTAATCCAGAACTTTTAAAGCTGATTGTTACAGAGCACGTTCTGAAATTGTTACGATCACCTTTTCTAATAACTGTAGATGTGTGTTGCAAAGCTGTTCCTCAAACCACTTTTGCTGTTACCTGTATTGTAGACAGTGTCATTGCATATTTTTCAGACTTCTCTGCAGACCGTCTGTGCCTGCGGACTGTCTTTTCCACCCTCAGTAAATATTATTCCAGTCTCTGTATGGATATATTTGAATTAAAATAATCTGTACTGTTAATGCTGCCAGCTCTGATATATATTTGCAGTTTTCAAGTGAGTGAAGGTACTGAACAGCTTTTTAATTTACCTATCTGTATTTTTCCTGGTATGTTAAAATACCTATTCTAAGCTCTAGACACATTTACAGTAGAAAACACACAAAATACATAATTTATTTCAGGATTTCCTGCATCCTTATCAATTCCCCTTTAACCCATTTTAAATCCTTTTGAAAGCAGCATTGAGATATGAAGCCACATAATTCAATGTTTCCTCTTGCAGCTGAGCTTTCAAGGGCAACTGTTTTTTATCTTGCTTAGCCCTTTTTTCTTCATCCTCACCTAATAATCTTCCTTAAAAATTAGAAGGAATAACAAGGCCTGATCACTTCCTCAGCCATATGATGGTAAGATGAGAAAGTTTGGGCTGTATGCTGCTCATTTGAAAGAAAAGAAAATTATTTTACTCTCCGCAGTCTGTTTGTTTAAGGTAGGAACTGCTCATATGATCTTGATCCTGCAGCATCATATACTAAGTGTCAGGTCAGACCCTAAGGTAGGTGAGGAGGTTTACTAATTACTCTGGGATGAACCAGTGAGTCTGCCCATCGTTGAGGTACCCTGCTCGACGAGTCAACTACTTAGTTCTGCTGTCCACAAAGATTTCCCAAGAGCCCTTAGATGAAGCTTCCATAAACTGTGTTGTGTAGCCCTGTGTCCAGTCAGCAGTGCAATTTTCACACTTTTCCCCACAGGCCAGCATCTGAATACTCCAGTCCAGGCAGACCGCTGAGCTGTTTTGTGGACGAGAACACTCCAATTACAGGAACGAACGGTGCGACCTGCGGGCAGTCGTCGGATCCCCGGCTGGCAGAGAGGAGAGTCAGGTCACAGAGGCACAGAAATTACATGAGCAGGACACACTTGCACACTCCTCCTGATTTACCTGAAGGATATGGTATGAAAATGAAAATTTTTTTAACTGTAAGTCTCCAAAGACCTGGGAAAATGGGTTGTCTCTTCTCATATATAAGATCCTTTTGATTCCTTAGTTTGGGGAAATTAGTCTGTGAGTTTTTTGTATTGCATTTTTTGTTCTTATAAGTATTAATTTATTTTGATTTCACAGAGCAAAGGACGACTCAGCAAGGTCAGGTCTATTTTCTGCATACTCAGACTGGTGTTAGCACATGGCATGATCCAAGAGTACCTAGGTAAGAAACGATGGAAGTATCCTTAAGGTGTCAAATCAAAATAGTTTAAGCAGTACTCTCCTCAGAGTTTCTCTAATACTATATTTCTGACGCTTGGCCTCTAATGTATCTTTTTAAAAAGTCCTTCATCAAAATAAATCAGTCTCTCTTCTCGGTTCTTCAGGTTGTTATTTTAATGCAAAGATGAAAACCCAAGAAATAAATTACAGTGCTGTTTTGAAAACAGGTATAGTTAACTGATTATAGATCTTGGATGTGAATTAAAGCCGAGTCCAGGTTTTAATACTCTGCAAAATAACGAAACGAAAAGTAGGATCTGAGCACTTGCAAAAATTCAGATTTATCGAGATACTTTGGTGAAAACTGGGTTGGTTTTGGTTTTTAATTCAGGCTTTGGAAGTTAACAAGACCTGAGAAACTGGTAGCATGTATTTATGAAGAACAAACTTGGTGACAAATAGGCTAGACAAATGTGATCATTTTCGGTGGAGGAGCAGACAAAGCGGAAGACCTGGAAAATTTAGTGGATGACCCTTGTATGTTTAGACACACTATTTGTAGTGAACTACAGTCTCATCATCGAATTAGCTTATATTTACTTGTCTGTCAGAATTACTGTCCCATGTTCAGACTACCAAATATAATTTACTCAAGGAATGGGAAACTTGGTACATTTTGAAGAAACTGATTGGAGACACTGTTTAAAAACAGAAAGAGTTTTACATTTGAGTACGGTAGCAAGCGTCTAAAAATGCACAGGCTTTTTTACAGCAGCTTTCCTGTTACAGAGCAGAAATGAGGATTGTTTTAAAGTAATGTGCTAACCTGGATATTCCTAAAGCAATCATACAGGCTTTCAAGCATCTCATTAGCAGCATATAAATGGGAATGAAATGGGGGAGAGAGGCATACAGGTAGAGAAGCTGAGAGAGACTGACCTGTGATTAAAATACTCAAACTGCTATTTCTGTTGCAGCTATCTCAACACTTAGGAGAAAATAAATCCGACGTGTCCTTTTAGTTTAGTGTCCTTATTTACACAATACACGTGTACATATTGTACATGATTGTACATGTGATTATGTCTGATGTGTTTGAAAGGAAGGAAGGATAACGGAAATTATTGTTACCTTCTGATTGTTCTTTAAAAAAACCCAAGAAATCCTGTTGAAAATGTCTGAAGTCTGTGGATGGTGGTGTAAAATAGTGCACGTAGTTTGAAACTGGCAGCCACTGTTGGCATTTATGAGAACTGCAGCAACTTTGTCAGTTGCTGCTGGTGTTCCGTCCCATGGAAGTGGATATCCCAGGAAGGATAAAAGGTCTCATGGCCATAACTTTGTTGCATTTTCGAATGATTCTTTTGTTTGCGTTACTACTTCTGTGTTACAAGATATACTTTGCTTTGATGCATTACCTGCAGACTTGAGGGTGCGATACAGCTGGTAGTTGTGGAAGTCAATGACTTGCATATTATACAAAGCTAGAAACTAGACTTCTCTATAAAAAAATTATATTAAGACCTAATCCTTAAGTTTGTGGTGTAATAGTTCTGAATGAAATCTAAGTTAGCACTGCTCTTAGGTGTGGCAGCATAAACTGCGTGAGTGTCTCTGAGAAAGAAATTTGGCTGTTTGCATGAGAATAGTTTGTCATTTCTAAGAAATACTGTATTTTTATGCTAATATGCCACAGTAATTTAGTAAATAAAAACAAGCCTTACAGTTCAGCAGCAGTGTGTATGTGGGTAATATCAGCAGAAGTTCAATCCCAGAGCCTTATATTTCCATTAGTGGCTTCTCAGCCTTCCGAGTCCCTGCAGACAGCATCTTTTTAGCTTTTCTGTCCCTTGGCTCTTTCCTCGCCTCAACTCACATGATACTGGGAGATCTGAAGACTTACACTTGACAGTGTGAGGTATCAGAGATGTGAATTATATACAGTGTACATTTTTGAAGACTAGTGTTTGTTTTCAGTGAACCTCTGGAATGAATCTGAACCTTCCTCGTTTCAGCAGAATTTTCTTGAGACCCATTAAGCTATCTCTGCCTTGCTCAGTGCAGAGCTGAGTCATTGTTCATATAGCATTTTCTTTGAAATATTTTAAGAGAGTTATTTGCTTCCCACTAGCACTTGGGGTTTGGGGGCAAAACCACCTGTGCTATACACACATATCCCATGCGTAATTCTTCGTGGAAAGTATAACTCTTCAGAAATATAGTTTTGTTTTGTAGGAGTTTTTAAAGTGTGATTCAGAGTTCCTTACATGACTAATGTTGTTTTAAAAATGCTTTCTGTCAGAACTGCTGTAGAACTGCAATTCAATTTTGGCAAATATGGCAATGGCCTTTATTTTTGTTTTAAGCCAGTATTAATTTAACATCTGAAGTTAGTTTGTAAAAACGAAGGTTATTTGATAAGAAATTTTTTTTCCCCGCAGCATGTGTTCTGGGGTGTGTGTTTTTTCTTTGGTGGGCTTGCACCTTGGGAGTAGAGATTCCAGCTGAACAGATCAAGTTTCTGAAACAATACATTTTCTCAGACTTCATGGAATTGTTCTGTTACATTTATGCTTGTTTGGCTCAGAGGCCAAATGCTGAGGTATTTTTCATTTTATATTTGTTTTCATAGGGATCTTAGCAACATCAATTGTGAAGAGCTTGGTCCACTGCCTCCTGGATGGGAGATCCGAAATACAGCAACAGGCAGAGTTTATTTTGTTGACCATAACAACAGGACAACGCAGTTTACAGATCCACGGCTATCTGCTAACTTGCATTTAGTCTTAAAGTAAGTCTAAAGTCTCCGGCACATGTTGAGTGTAATAGAGGAAAGAAAGTGACTCTTGAGGGGTGCTAGATTTTATATCAAGACGTATTCTGTCATTCAGTAGTATTTAAAGTATAGTAGCGGTGTTCTTTAACACACTACCAACTTACTCTGGTACACAGCAAAGACGACGGGTTTAATTGTTCTTGGGGAAAAAAAAAAAAATCTTTAGCAGTATTTAGGCAGGAATGTGCTATTGTGATGCCAAGAGTTGGGGGCAGCAGTGGGGGAAGCAAATGCTGTCTCGTGGAGAAGATTGTCCCATAGAATTTTTTTCTAACAGCAAGAGAGACACTTTCTTTCCTTTTCTTTATACTTCATATTACTGTCAGTTATGGAGAATTGATTTTAAAAATACTAGGTTGCATTCAGTAGCCAGTGGTGTGAAATACTGATGAGTTAGGCAAGGGTGCACAAGTGCCCAACTATTCTCCTGGAATAAAGGAGAAATCATACAGCTTCTACCTTCAGTTTTAGAGTAAGACCAGCTGAGGTGTTCTCAAAATAAGACCCCAGTAATTTAACTTAGATTTTTTTTACAAAAAGAATAAAATAAAATAGGAACTGTATTTTTTCTGTCTTAGTACGTTTTCATATAGCACTTTTAAAAGGAGAAGGGGAAACTCGAATTCTGGCTCTTATTTTTATTCCCTAGGCACTCATCTCACACTGGGGGATTTTCTACTAAAAATAGAAACCAAAAAGCAAACAAACTTTTTTTTTTTTTTTTTTTGTAAACATGGCTATCAGTGTGTCCAAGCTATTTGGGAGTTTGTATTGTTTCTCCTGCTAACACCTTTTAATACTCCTGGGACACACCTGTAAAGTATTGAGTAGGTGTTAAGTGGAAGAAACAATGAAGAGTTGGTTAGATTAGAAAGCTATGTAGCCCTGGGCAAGGAGTAAGTAGGAGGAATAGTCCTTTTAAGGAAGTGAATCATTGGGAAGAAACGCTGAAGAAAAGACTAATGGGAACAAGCACTGAAAAGACAAAACAGAGGAATGGAAAGTAATATCCAGGAGGTCAACATATCTTTTGTGTAATACATAAAACTGGCTAGCCTTTGTCTGCCCAATATACATTTGAACATAACGGCCTAAGGGGAAGAAGAGTCTGAATATTGACAAATAAGTATTTTGTTTAGAGAAATAATTGGCTATATACGTGTATATTACAGAACTTCAGTAAGCTCTCATCATCCAGATGCTTTGGGGGGGGGGGTTTTGTTTTGGTTTTTTTTTAAATTTAAAACAAAGTAATCGCTACTAATTTTAGCTGAATTTAGATTGGTAGTTTCAAATGAACATGATCTTGAAAAAAGAACTTGCCAGTGGAGGAGCATGTTTGTGTTTGAAACACAGAAAAGTTCATTAAATTAATTCAGATGTAGATATTTTCCCTGCAGACCCTCTTAGCTACAACAGTGCAATTCTTAAACTGTAGAAAATTCAGTTAACTGGACTATATTTCAGAAACTGTCCTTCACAGGTACGTTTATTTTTAAATAGCAGTAGGGTCATAGTGGCTAGTTCTACATGTATTGTGGAGGACAAATACATAGCTGGCTTTGTTATCTGGAAAATCCAATTTGACTTTCAAGTTCCAGAATCGGAGAACCATTTTGCATTTCTTTAAGTTTAAAGTACTACTACAGTGTGCTTAAGTTTTTCATTTGTACATCTGTCTTTCATTAGGGAAGGATTTGAGAAATTCAACCAACAGTGTCATCAGCAAAGTCTGCTGCCTGATAAATCTTTTCTGGTGTTTATTCTTTCATTGCACCAAACAGGATACGTGAAAGCTCCACCCCTCCCCACCCGCCCCTGAAGCCCACCTCCTTATTTGTTCTTTAAAAAAAAAAAAAAAAGTAGTTTGCCTTAGGCCTGTCATTTTGTAAATTATCTGAGAAATAAGTTTAGTATTTGGGTGGGATGGGTGTGATAGTGTTTCAGGTTCAAAGGCATAATAAAAAGTTTAGTCTCAGTGATACTGACTTTTCTATTGAGCTGAGTAAAGCAGTTTGTTCTTCCAGTGATGACATTATAAGTTATGGAAATAATCAGACTTGTTACCCAGTTCTGTTTTAAAATATTGGTCAAGAGTTTGTGATAGGTTTTGATAGTTACGGCACCTGAAAAGCACTTAGCTGTATCCTTAAAGCACTGTACAGAATCAAGCCTAGTCATTCAGCTGTGAAAACAAACTAAGAAATTAGATTTAATTACTTCAAGCACTGCAAATTGCTTAGCTAATACTGCACTGATTATTTTTAGTCTAATACGGAGGATGGCATTTTATTTTTCTCCTCCTAGTACTGCCCTATTTTAGTTTGGTTTAATTTGATCAGTAGATCTTAAATTCATGCTCATTTCAGAGATTACATTTTCTTTAAGACTGACATTGACTACCTTTGCATTTAGGGGACTGTGTCTTTTTTATTCTTAAAGGTAGTGTATACTAAAGTGAGCATACATTCATCGTTATAACCTTCTCTGGTAGGTGTATACAAGGAATATTTTCACATGCTCGTCCTTATGGAATTGGAAAGTTCAGAAGGTGGAACAATGATTTTGCTTCAGTTTGTATATCAAGTAAATACAGTTTAAGTGAGATTGATATTTAATCACAAGTGAAAAGAAATTACCATGCATGTAGCACAAATGACATAGAGCCATAGTCTAGAACCACACGGAGTGCGTGTCTCTAAATTATTGTAATGACTTGGTTTCTCAGGAATGACGTAAAATAACTGTAGTTTATTGCAAGACCAATGTGATCTGCTTGAGAATAAAGTTAAGGTAGCCATAGTTAAAAAAACCCACAAAACCAGAAGTAAACAACAAAACACAGTGAAACTAACAAAATCGACTAAGCTAACTTCTGAAGTTCTCCATCCTAGGGCAATAGTAACAAAGTAGGATTTCTGTGCGTTATTCCCTCCTTAGAGCCCAGGAGTAAAGAAGTATTATTATTATTAATATTAAGCTGTGAGTTACTGCTGAAGTGATCTACAATGTGTGCCGTTTGCAGGGGTTTCTAAACGTTAGGCTTGTAAGACTACTGATAAAGATTTCCTAGTCACCTGGTGGTAGTTTCCCTTGAGGGTGGTGTGTGCAAAATTGCTTGAAATAGAAGGTTTGCAAATAACAGAATAGCTGTCAGAACCACAAGGCAAACTGGGAACACCCCCACTCCTTTTTTAATTGCTAAGTCTGAGTGTGCCTGTGGTGAGGTGAATTTGGTTGGCCAAGAGACCCTTCTAGTAGACCTTGTTTCAAAACAGACAACAGGTTGAAAGTTTAAAATATATTAAAACTGTGTTTGGTTCCATGTAATATTTTTTGGTCTTTGATGTTGAAAGAAATCAATTTATTAACATTCCACTGGAAGACATTCTGAATTGTAACCTTTCTTATTTATCCAGTAGATTTAGGGTATTCTAAGGTGTTCCACACAGAGTCACTCTTCTCATGCTTTAGGTAAAAATACAGGTTTTATCCTGTTTTATTTGGAAATGCCATACTAAAAAGCTGTAAAAATATCCGCTTACTGTGTACAAGAAATGACACAAGAGAGGACATCTCTGCAACACGATTAATTTACTTTTCCTAGTAAGAAGTTAGATTTACATAATCTCTTAGAATTGCTAGTAAAAATACTTGTTTATCTGTGCCAGTTAGTTACATGTGAACTCCCACATTCCTGTGGTCCAGACTAGGCCAGGTACAAGGGACAAGGTCCTTGCCAAGCTGCCAGTACAAACATCTTTTTGTAAGCTTACTCTTTTTCAGACAAGCCATTTAAAACAGACTATGGTATTGACTGTAGATTAGAGGTATAGTGTTTGGCAGATCCCTGAATTTTAAAATGGAGGAAGGCAAAACATGCAAAGGAAATATGGAAATGGTATCTGAGAAATTCAGTCTCAGCAGCTTAGCAGTAAAATTGTATGGATAATACCTTATTATATAGTGCTGTAACCTTTTATATACTTGTAGAGTAGTGCTAATAGAAATAACAAACCCTAAAAACAACTGATAGTTGCCAAGAAAGACAGAAGTGTATGTCTTCAGTCAGGATAAAATCTCTCTGAATTTGTTTTTTTTACTAGACCCGGACATTTTTAGCATAATCACTGTAATGATCATAGTAAATTGAAAGTAGTTTAGTTACAAAGACTTAACCTTTAAGAAAAGTCTCAAGGAAATAGGGGACATGTGACTTGAATATCTGCAAACAGCTGTGTTTGTTTCTAGCCGCCAGAATCAACTTAAAGATCAGCAACACCAGCAGCAGCAGCAGGTAGTGTCCCTGTGTCAGCTTCCAGATGAGGCAGAGTGTCTGACTGTGCCAAGGTACAAGCGAGACCTAGTGCAGAAACTCAAGATCCTGAGGCAAGAGCTGTCACAGCAGCAACCTCAAGCTGGCCATTGTCGTATTGAGGTCTCCAGGGAAGAGATTTTTGAGGTAATTTGAGAATTTGACCCATTTCTGAACATTGAGGGAAGGGGAGGAGGGTTGTTCATAACTGTCTGAAGAAGTCATTCAGTTAGATGAAACCTTGAAGTCTGGAGTTAAAGCTGGAATTTTAACGGTGGTGAATGGGAAGAGGAAGCATTTCAAGGGATGTTAAGAACAGTTGTCTACTTAAAGTAGATGTATTTACCATGTAGCGAAAAAGAACGAGGAAAGCTTTCCCTGTGGCTGGAGATGTGCAGACTGAGGAAGGAGTCCAAGCACTTCATGTATTTTGAACATACTGTCTCGCTGCTTTCTTGAATATAAGAACACCATTGTCTGTTACAGAGGGAATGTTACAAATTGAAAACCAAACAACTATTAGTGATCTTTGATCTATTGTAACTTAAGGAAAATTACTATTGAATAGCGTTCATCTTTGGAGTTTGGATTACTTAGCATTTATCTCAATTCTGGGTTTTGGGGAGCTTTTTTTTTTTTTTTCCTTCCCAGAAACAGACCAATTTTATGAATTGTCTAGGCTTCTGAATGACCAGAGATGCCCACAGGGGGATATCTGCATTTTATTTTGTGACATTATTCAGCAGAATAATTCTGATTGATTAAACACAGTTATAATTAATTGGGTTTTTCTGGAGAACAGTCTGTCCTCTTGAGAACTTTATCAACCATACCCCCGACCCCTGTTGCATTTTTACCCCACCCAGAAACTTGATAGTCCTGCTGTGTTGTCACACCAACTGTGTGTTGTCACTGTGTTTTGCCAGCCAAGAAAGTCTTCCCTTTGGAGACAGTCAAATCAGGTCATAGTCAACTGAAAAAGAAAGCAAGGAAAGGCTGCCATACAGAAGTGAAAATTACGATGTTCCCGTTCTGAAAACTAAGTTGAGTATGTTGGGTCCCAGGCACACCCACCTCTTCTGTTCTGCAAAGCCAAAGATTCGGGCACCCATACTGGATATAAAAAAAACCTAGAATATCTGGTTTTAATTCCTTTTTAAAAATTAGCATCTGCTTGCCCTCTTTCAGCTTTCTTTTTACATTTTCTTGCTGAAGTCTTACCGATAGAGGAATAATTCTGTAGATTTACTGGGATGGCATTGATGCTTCTGTTCTTAAGATGCGTCTTGAAGGTTTGCACATATGTTACACCCAGAGTAGAAGCTCCACTGTCGGCTTTTCAGACTGCAAAATTGTGAGCCTTTATGCAAAACAAAAGGAGTTTACGGACACAGATTTTAATTTTTTTATAAGTTATGTGAGAATGAGAGAGAGAATGTTCTGATCACTGTACACCTCTGGATATTTAATGCAAGGTGGTGGTTCTCACCTGTCTGTTTTATTTGACAAGCACTATCGTATTTGTGGAAAACTAACAGTCTGTGAGTTGAGAAACTGATTAGTATCTAGGAAAATAGTATCCCCTTTAATAGTATCTCCTTTGGACTCAGAGTCTGAGACTTTCTTCATTTCTAATAAACAGTAGTAGTTTCTTGTCTGTAAATAGCAGTTAATAAAAGAAAGTGTTATGTGTTTACAGGAATCCTACAGGCAAGTCATGAAGATGAGGCCAAAAGACCTGTGGAAGCGATTAATGATAAAATTTCGTGGGGAGGAAGGCCTTGATTATGGAGGTGTTGCCAGGTAAACAGTCAGTCCTCTCTCTCTTCCCCAGCACCCCAACCCCACCAGCTACACCTGTGCTTTGAATGCTAAACCAGCCTTGTATCAGCTTTTTACATTATTCTTATTTTTTATTTTTATAACACATTGTACGTCAGAAGAATATATGTTTTCAGATAGTCTTTTAAAGGAAAAACTGCATCAAAAAAGAACTAATTTATTGGAAATAAATCAAAATGCATGTTACAGATTGCATCAGATGCCTATCATATGCGAGAGAGGCTTTTGGTGTCTCTTGAAATTACCGTATTTTTCTTTGGTTAGTAAAGTTTGGGTATCTGAGAATTTATACCACTAAATACTCGGCTTTGTGGCAGAACTTTGATCAAAAAATATGCTTCGTTGCAAATTGTCAGTACTGTTCGAAGCAAAATGTTAAAAACTAGCAGTTAGTAGGCAACTTAAGTCTGTCAGTAGTCTGAGGTTATTTTTCTCTTTCTTACAAAAAGTGATATTTATTGATTGTATGAAGATGTTCCTCACATTTTAAAAGTGTTAGGAATTTTATTGGCCAATTGCACAGATGCTGTTTTACTTCACTGAAAATACTCCTCGCCTCTAGCATGTGGATCTGCTCTCTCTAAATGAGTGTTGACTCATTTAGGAGTATTCATTGTTTGCGTTGCATTGCATTTTTTTACCATTAGTATTAATTTCAAAGTACAGACAATGCTCCCAACCATCCCTTCTGCATCTGTAGTTGGTGTATGGCAAGTAACCTCTGGAACCTAGGCTGTTACGTTGCATGGATCTTCATGAGTTTGCAAATGGCCAATAGAGTTTTTGTTTCATCCGTTCCTAAATATTTTAACATGCTAATTAGCCATAACTAGTAAAACAGTCTTGTTGGATTGATTACTATTAATTGTTTGATAATAATAGTGTTTAAAATAAAGATGTTACAGATGCTGTTGTGCATTATTTTCCAAAGTACCTGCTAATATTTTTCAGCGTGGGTTTTGTTTCTAGTCTGTATGCCATGGAGCCTTTGCCATCTTCCATACGTGAATACAGGAAGACCAAGCTAGAAAGTGTTACGGTTTTTCCAGTTTAGACCATTATTTACTGATTTGTGAACATGTGATTAAAACTTTAACTAAATATATTCATTACCTGAAGACGGTTTAGGTTAAAAGCTTCAACTCAAACATATCTGTAGTATAGTGTTGTGGTTTAACCCCAGCCAGCAACTCAGCACCACGCAGCCGCTCACTTGCTCCCCCCCCACCCAGTGGGATGGGGGAGAGAATCAGGAAAAAAATAAAGCTCGTGGGTTGAGATAAGAACAGTTTGATAGAACGGAAAGGAAGAAACTAACAATGACACTAATAACAAGAAGAAATGACAATAATAATAAAAGGATTGGAATA
>JAVKLA010000002.1:34278217-34308022 GCA_034782735.1 Sagittarius serpentarius | reverse complement strand
ACTGAACTGAAAACACAGCGCTGTACCAGCTACTAGGAAGACAATTAACTCTATCCCAGCCGAAACCAGGACATATAGTCAATAGAATACATAGTGTCTTGTCTTAGTGTGTAATGGATGAAGGAGAATCATAGTCAGAAACTCTCTTGGAAATAAGTAACCTGGAGAAAAATCTTGGTAAGCTGGGAAATACATCAGCTGTCAGGAGCTGTGCAATTACTGAGCCAGTAAAAAATTCTGATTTTAGCCTTAGATAAGCATATTCAGAGATAACTTCCTTCACATTTATGTTTAATAGTAAGATTTTAAAAAAACCCCACTATTTTGAAAAGATTCTCAGTGTTGGAATGCATTTTTATCTAAAGTACACAATAAATTATTTTATTTTCTTCAGGGAGTGGCTCTACCTATTGTCACATGAAATGTTGAATCCATATTATGGTCTCTTCCAATATTCCCGAGATGATATCTATACACTGCAAATCAACCCAGACTCTGCAGTCAACCCGGTATGACTAGTAACATGAGTTCTGTAAATGATCATTTTGTGACTAGAAATGAAATACACCTGGAGAGTGTTCTAGACTTAGGAACCTAATTCTCACATTAGTATTGCTAGAGACTGAATTTGTGCAATAATATGGTACTTTCTTTCTAGTACTGATCAAAGAAACTTCTCAAATGTGTTCTTAATTTTCTGTAAGATGTCAATTTATGTTTCCTTTGGGAGAAATTAGGTTTATTTTGATTCTTAGTAGTAAGACTTCTGGACTGGAAGCAGTACACTCAGTGTGCTGTGTATAAAAACAAACAAAACAAAAAGCTCGATAGGTTTTTGGTTTTGTTGGGGTTTTTTTCTTTTCTTTGTATTGAAATTTTATTTCATATTCAGCAGGTATAACCTAGAGGTCTTATTTGGCTGAATGGCTTAGTCCTCTTCTTTCTGTTCTAGGAACACTTATCGTATTTCCATTTTGTTGGACGGATAATGGGGATGGCTGTGTTTCATGGACACTATATTGATGGGGGCTTCACGTTGCCTTTCTATAAGCAGTTGCTAGGGAAGCCAATTACTTTGGATGATATGGAATTGGTTGACCCTGATCTTCATAACAGCTTAGTCTGGATACTGTATGTATCGTGTATTATATCTTACAGTGTTAGAATTCTGTCTCAGTTAACATGTGATAGTGTTCCTAAATCCAACTGAAAAGAAATGAAGTGCATTTTGATATCTTGCCTAGGCAGATTTAAGAAACCCCTTTCTTGCACAATTCAGCTTCTTTAAGGCTTAACATGCTCAAGGTATTCAGATTTGGGGGGGGGGGGGATGATAAATCATTATTGGGCTGTAAAGTGCTCAGTTCATAAACTTCAATTTATTAATTTTGCCTGTTTTTAACGGTAAAGTTATTGAAATGTAACATTGAAATTTTGATAATGGTTTTAAAACATAACATAGTAAAATGTATGTTCACCTTTTGCTTCCAAACGGTAATTTGAAATGCTATTGCAAAACTAAATTGTGATGTCTGTCAGATATATTATGGCTGTAATATATTTGCAGAGTATGTTTTCGTTGAGTCACTTGCTTATTTCTTTCCACCAGTGAGAATGATATCACAGGAGTCTTGGACCATACGTTTTGCGTAGAACACAATGCATATGGCGAAATTATTCAACATGAACTGAAACCCAATGGCAAAAGCGTCCCTGTGACAGAGGAAAACAAAAAGGAGTATGTCAGGTACAAGAATATCTTTTCCAAAGTTTTTCATATTTCCTGTGGCGGGGAGAAACTTTTACTTATTTGAAGTAATTGACAAGTGTTCATGTTGTTGTGGGTTTTTTAAGCGTAGTAGTACAATGGTGGTGGTGTGTGTATTCCTGTCAGTAAGGCCATTTTTTTTTTGGCTGGATAAATTGCAGGTTTATTGTATTTGAATACATCTTTCATAAAACCAATTTGCGCTTGCTTGCAGACTTTATGTAAACTGGCGATTTTTACGAGGAATTGAAGCTCAGTTTCTGGCTCTACAGAAGGGATTTAATGAAGTAATCCCACAACATCTGCTGAAGACATTTGATGAGAAGGAGTTAGAGGTCAGTCCACTAATGTTATGTTATGTCGTCAAGTGTAACAATAAAAGCCTGAGGCATTCTTCTGAGACTGAGTAATGTGCGAAGTTGTATCCCCGGTGCTTTAGGGGTTTGCAGGTGCACTATTGCAAGAAATACAGTTAGCATAAGAGGTTACCAGGTCACACAGTCACTGAGACTGTGCATGTACCTTCCACTGAGAGCTACAAGAGTGTTGCTCAGGGTGACATTTCATAGCAACTGCAGAAGTGGTAGAAAAGGAGACCCTTTCCTACACCTGAAATCCCAGCTGAACCTACTGAGAAGTATCTGCAGTGACCTCAGGTTGTTTCAGAGAGAGTTACTCCAGCAGAGGTGGTGGTGCATATTTCTCACGGTGCAGTTTCACAGTATTAATTCAGCGCTGCCAGGAAAATAGGCTGTCACTCCCTTCCCCCTCCCACCACTTGCTCCCAGCCCTTCCAGCCTGACTGGTGTCAGGCAAGCTATGTGGTTTTGCAGAGCCGAGTTATGCCAGACTAAACTGGCCCTGTAAATACAGCATAAGAAAAGGTGCTGTCTGACAAATGTGCTACTAAATGTCAAGATTGGCATCCAAACAATATCCTCTCAGGGCAAATTCCGTAGATCCCAAGCTTGTTTTAAAACTGACATCTAATATACAGTCTGTTAGCTGTGGAGCTGAGGTTTTTGCCATGTAAAATGGCCACAAGGTAAATTATTCATGCTTTTCTTCTGTTCACTGTACTAGAATATCAGTGATTGCTGCTCTTTTATCCTGAATATTCTCATTCAACAGCAGTGAGCCAGTCATACTGTTAACCCAGAATCATTTTGCAGATGCAGAATAAGAAAAGGGAAGATCCAGTGTTCTTAGTCACTGGAAAATGTCTTCATAATCATATTCCTATTGAGCTTAAACTGATCCATTGTAGCTCTCCATTTTAAAGCGCTGAAAGCTCTTCATCAGGAGAGAGGTCTGATGTGTATTATATGTGTCATATGACAAGATTACTTTTGAGGGTCCAGAGTTGGATCAGCCAAACCACACCCTCAGCTACTCTCCAGAGAGAAATGGAGTTCGAATGTGAATTATGCATGCACTCTCACACACGGGTAGAATCTGCGCTTCGGGTATTTAATTGACAGGTCAAGACACTTTCGTATAAGCTTATGAAATGGTTATTTTTTTTTTATTATTTGAATTGAGGCCATTTGAAAAATGGATTGTGTACAAAGGTAAGATTTAAAGAAAAAAGTTATATTTTTGCATTGCTTAAGATTAGCAAAAGGTTATAATTTGCCTTTGGTATAAAATCTGTCGTTTTTCAAAATCAGTTATTCACCATTTGGCTAGCCTCAAAACCATTTTTATATTGGATCAATGATGAAATATTTAATTACATTCTAAATTTACAGCTCATCATTTGTGGACTGGGAAAAATTGATGTTAATGACTGGAAGGCAAATACTAGGTTAAAACACTGTACCCCAGACAGCAACATTGTGAAATGGTTCTGGAAAGCTGTGGAGTTTTTTGATGAAGAGAGGAGAGCACGACTTCTGCAGTTTGTGACTGGCTCATCCAGAGTGCCTCTGCAGGGCTTCAAGGCGTTACAAGGTACCGTTTCTCCAGAAGTAACTGCAAATGCCTGTACTTGGAGGAAGCAATAGGACACATCACAGAAACATTAGCTGAAAATGAGGCTGGTTGGCTGCAATGTGACTTTTTAAGTGCGATTTTTAATGGTCTGGTGAATAACAATCACAAATAGTCTTTTTTGTGTGTTTGTTTATGACCTTGTTATTCAGCTGTAAATGGCTTTTTTTTTGTTTTTCCCAATTATGCACTTCCTTCTCTGGTAAGAAGTTCTGATAGTGGAGATCTTAGTGGGGTTCTTCTAATTTTTTTTTTCCTAGAAGCCTGTTTTTTAATTTCAGTCTTTTACAAGCCCTCATTACCTGTACAGCTCTGGGGCCAGAAAACACCAACATGCGGTGGTGTGGGGATTCTGACAGCAGAGGCACATCGCAATGCTGACCGCTGTTACTGTAAGAGCGACGTAATCACAGGCAGCCCAGGCATCAGAAACAGTCACCTTAATTACCGACCTGTCTTCTGAACTTCAGCTGAAGCTCTGGGTCTCTGTTGTAGCAGCTCTGGCTGCAACCTATGGCTGCTCTGCTAACACGGTAGTTAACCTATTTTACCCTCTCACAAGATGAGAGCAAACTGCCCAGGGGAAACATTGACCATAAACCATTTTAACCAGCAGAAGACTCCAACAGAACACAAATGCTATGATAACAGCTGCCACATACAAAAGCCAGTTGCTCTAGAAATCTGTTTCTTCTATCTGATAATGAACGGATAATGAAGAAGCCCATGTTTTGTTTTTCCTCCGTTCTTGAGCTCCAAGATGTTCAGGAGCATTGGAAGCTCAGGAATATTGAGGTTTTTAAGACCCTAGTTACTCTATGCAAAGTATTGTACTTTAAGTGTTAAGTGTTTAAATAATATTGCAAAGGGTGGAGGGACTTGTTTAGGCAAACTGTGTAACTGTTAACCACCTAAGAATAGTTACAAGTAATATTAACCCTACCGTTGATGTGCATACTGTTAGTGGAGTCAGCTGTCTGGAAAATGGTAATGGAAGTAATACCAGTTTAATGTCACCTGCGCTGCAAGTTTTAGTATGACTATACTAGTAAACAAATATTTCTGTGGGTAAATGAAGCCTGCTTTCCTACAGATTTGAACATGAAGGTTGTCAGTTTTTAGACCACGTTGTACTACTAATGCAGCACAATAAGATCACGCTCCTATTTAACAGCAAAGAGTCCCCATGAGAAGGACTGACCCTGTGGATAATGTTCTTTAATGTCTCTCTACTCAGGCAAGAATTCTGGTTTTGCTAAGGTTAGGGTATTTGTGACCTCTTCTGTCCTTTGTGAAATCTTCAACATATACTAAGTCTACAAGTGTGCCGTGCTGCAGTCTTTTTTCTTTAGTAGAGAGATTAAGGGCATCTCTATATAGTCAGATTAATTTAACAAAATTATAAGAAGTTGACATTGTGACTCCTCTATCAAATTTGAATGGAATTGGCTGCTACTCAACACCTATTATAAAATGGGGACAGATACAGCTGCCTACGTTTTGTTCTCCAGGAAGGGTGAAAGAAGTTAAATTCAAAGCCGTTAGAATTATATAGTGCACTGTGTAAACAGGTGGTTTATTCTTCCTTATCAATGCTTTGTTCTTGTTTGTCTTTCAGTGGTTTAAATAACTGCATGGTTATCATGTGTGGGTGGAGGGGAGGAATCTGTCTGGTAGGCGCTGTGAGTTTGTTCTGATTTTTTTTTCCTGCCTGTTTATGCTTTCAACTTTCTTTGTGCATAGCTTCTCTTTTGTGGTTTTAGTTACTTTTGTTGTTGTTGCAGTGCAACAAAGACACTTCATATTATGCAATACAGTAGTAGTAGTAGAGATCTTTTCTGGATTTTCAGGTGCTGCAGGCCCACGACTATTTACAATACACCAGATTGATGCCAGCACTAATAATTTGCCGAAAGCTCATACCTGGTAAGACCTTTGCAGATCTCTACTGTGATACATAGATTAAGACCAATTTGCTGTCTCTATATTTTGAGTAGCCGGGTTTTTTTTTCCCCCTCGTTTTCTGACATCATAAATACTATCCATTACAGAGTCATAAAGGTGTGAAAACTAGAGTGCTTTTATTTATATGAAGTTTTGTTGGCCTTGTTAAGTATTGCTTTGTCATTGTTTCAAGCACGTTAAATGAAGTGTAACAGAACTTTGCTAGGTGATGCTTGAATTTCCAGATAGCTGAAACTTTTCTGCCTTCTGTCCACACAGCTTTAACCGAATAGACATTCCTCCTTACGAAAGCTATGACAAGCTATACGAGAAGCTGCTAACTGCCATTGAAGAAACATGCGGGTTTGCTGTGGAATGACCCTTCACAGGCTTACCTGAGACTCTATTTATATTCCTGTCAGCCAGAAAACCCTTCCCTCAGCCAAGACTCAAGAAATGCTTGAAATACAGGAAACTTTCCCTTTTCTACACTAGGACACTGGGAGGGAAAGGACAACTTTGGAATTGTTTTTTTTTTTATTTTATTTTTTAATTTCAAGAAAATAGGTTCTGTGGTTCTTGCCACAGGATCATTCAGCTGCTATTAAAAACTAATATCTTGAACATACAGAATGCTGACTTTTCCTACATTTCAACAGTTAAGCAGTATTCTATACTTAAAGACTACTACTATTTTTGTAAAAGGTAATCTATTATATTTGCCTACCTGATTTCTATTCTCAGATACCAAGACACAACTTCAACAGTCGGTACAAGTCACCTTTCAGCCTGTTTTAAATGTATGATACTGAACAGCATCTATACCTGCTATTTTTGGAAAAAATATTTTGGATTATTCTAACTTTGCATAAAATTGGCTGAAAGAATCATTAATCTTTTTAATTAAAGCCACTTACATGTTAACTGCATTTTCTTATAGTAAAACATTATATTCTGCAATGTAAATTCAACGTAAATGTTACCACAGGGGGCTTTTTTATATTTTTCAAGCATGAATTACAAATATGATGTTTTGGGGTCCTATTTATATCACTTGTCAGATTCCTTAAACAAAATTTCTAGTGTGAGTGACACATACTGTATTTGGTACAGTACTTGTGTTAACATGTGGAATAGACCTTTTTTAATGAACAGTAGAAGTTTTGATTTTTTTAAAACAGCATTTTTCTAAAAAGTCTGTCAAGAGTATTTTTTGTTGCTTTTGACTTTAAATTTAAACACTGCATTTTTCAACTTTTTAAGCGTGCTGATGAGGTGATATTTGACAGCAGAAGCCTGTCAGCAGTTTGTTTCAGAACCCATCCTGTCCAGTCAACCAAAGTTTGTTTGAATGCAGCCAAATCACGTTATATATTTGTTGATGCTATAGATTTATCAGGTAAAACATGTTGTAATCTTTGTCTAGCTGCTCATGACATGTGGGTTTAAGTTACAACTAAGGAAAAATGGTGTATTAAGTGAAATATGTGTAATGTGCTTTGAAAATGAGGTTTTAAAAGCACATAATTTATTGATTGTAGGGATGGACGTAAGTATATATATGAATTATAACATGGGTTGATCTCTTTAAAGGGGAATAAAATGCACTACCAGTAGAGGGAACTGAACTTTGAAGCTAGTTTGGAAATTTTCAGTTAAGATCTGTATGATCTGCTCCTGGTGTATAGATAAATCAGTCTGCTTAAGAGATGGTGGCATTCTCGTCTCAGTGGTGAGAATATTTGGAGTAAGTAGTGTTTTTTTTCCAATCAGTGTTGCGGTTTTTTAACTTAGGTTACAGTTAATCATCAAATCTGCACTATTTTTACACTGCCAATGAGAAGAAAGCCAAGGGTATTGAAAATGCTAGAAGAATGGGATGTAAAGAGCTGTTCCATTTTTGCAGTGTAAGTCACACATTGAACTAGCTAATTTTCTGCCTGTTCTATGGAGCTTGAACTTAATTTTGTTCTGCCGAATCTGACTGCCACAGTGAGTAAACTACTATTGGATGTTGCGTATTAGAATAGTGGGCAATGGACTACTTTTGTAGAATTGTGGTAAGAATCTGGTGAGCCAAATCCACATGTTCATTTGATTATTTTTTTTTTTTGTACAGCTGTTGCTGGAAGGTTTGTTCTAAGAGACTTGCTTCCCATTCTGGGCTGGCTGCAGAGATGAGGCTACTTAGGGACGTAAACATAAAGCCAAGAAACTTGCTTTGACAGCTGGGTTTGAAATATATCAGACCCTTTTTTTCTTCATTTCAAGGGACTATTGCACTCATGTAAAATGGCTGGTACCTTTGCATCTACAGTTGGGATCCCTAATTCACGGCTTTCAGGTAATACTGTTACCAGAGAAGCTACCACTACATCTGTCCAGGTTGCCTGGGAGAGCAAAGTAGGAAGTAGGTTGTTGCCCAGTGTGTTTCTTACTCAGTACTGCTGCCTGTGGTTGGGACCACTACTTTAGACACTCCCAAAGACCTCTTCTCACCCCCCTGCAAGTGCTGAGGTATGATGTGAATTACTATTTACAGAGGACAGACGCTCCAGAGCCATATAAGTGGTTTTTTGGTTTTGTTTTTTCTTTCCTGCTCTTGTTCAGGCAACGGCTGCAGGCCTTCCTGGTCATGAAACATGAAAAATGTAAGATCCAGTTTGATCCAGCTTTTGGGAGAAGTCAGGACTCTGTTGGGTGATTCAAGGGGGAAGGTATGCTGCTGGTCGCTTTGCACCAGACGGCTCACCTCAGCACTACTGAAGACCATCTCTGTAGTGCCTCCTGACCACATCATCTATACCCACCTCCCAGGAACTTTCTCTCTGTCAGCCTGCTTAGGCTGGTGAATCTATTGAATGCATAGTTATGGCCACCCTTATGTCATAAAAGCATTTTTGAGGAGGGAAGAGATAAGCTTTGCAGAATATAGACTCTAGATCAGCTGATAAATACCATCCATTTTCACAGCAGCCTTAGCAGTACATCTGTTTGTTCTACCAAACATTTTGGTATGGCATAGAGAATTTTTTTTAACTGCCACAGATAAATATTGTAAATTTAATATATTATAGGCAAAACTAGACAAATCTACGTTTGACTTTCCATAGCTGACAGATGAGGATGACTATACCAAGTATTTTGAGTGCCTTTCTACCTTCATCATGACTGAGAGCTTTAACTAAAGCACCTCATCACCTAGTCAGATGTTTATCTGAAAATGTTAAAGGGTTGATTCCTTTGCAAAATTTTGTTTCAAGATCATGTCAGCTACTTTCCCCTCAAAAAGGTGCTAAGCCTAATATTGCATTTTAACCTTGGACTTTCACCCCATGATTAATGTGAATATTTATTTCAATGTGTCCCTCTTACTGGGTTTTACTTTATCCAGTCTTTAGTTGTTTTAGAGAGATGTCACATCATGGTTTTATGCTGTTGCTTTTCATTATGAATGTTTAATTATGAACAGTGACTTTTGTAGATTTCAAATATACAGTACACAGTTGAGTTTCAGAGGATTTAATTTCTCGGTGTAAAGAGTTTTGTAATGGTGCTTTGTACAGTATGTATTCTAATTTTTTTGCACATAGTTTCAGTTTCCCTAAACTGATTTATTTGTACCAAATTTTTGTGTTGTACTGAAGTCCAGAGCACACAAGCCGTTTTTAAATTCTCGTTCTACAGCACTACATCTGTATTGAACTTCTGGTGCGTTTAAACTGGCTGCATTGATGGAAGTAAAAGCTTTGCTTCTATATCATAAGTATGCATCATACAGCTTAATGTAGCATGCTCCAATTGCTTCAGATTTTAAACAGCACCAACCAGTTAACAGGTGCCACTTGTACTTTACACTATGTAGTAGATTTCTAGCTCTACCACATCCTCAGAGCTTTGTCCGTAGTTGTAATTAGTTTATACAAGTGTAATTACTCCTCCACAAACTGACAGTTCTTAGTTTATCATTTCCATTGTATTTATTACAGAGTGTTTTAGCATTGGTATCATTGTATTTTCACCCAGCTGTTACATAAGCTTTAACAAAAAAAAAATCTGTATAAAATGGTTTTTAAGTACTTAAATGTATGTACCCATGCAGAAATTGAGCAATAAATTGTATGCTGTTTGCACTGTCACAGCATCAATGGTTTTAAAAGTTTTAAGTTTTTCTTCATTAAATATTCACTTTAAAATGTAACAGTATAATTTTTAAGTAACTCAACTTTGTTTCAGGAGAAAATACTTAAAACTTGGTGTCTTTCTACATGCTGTTACCTACAGTAAGGATCGTGCTAAATGTTCTAGTCAAACGAAAAAGGTCTTTTGGCTTTCATGTAATGGTGTACACAGGCCTTGGCAAGGACTTTATCTTGGCGTTGGTAACAGACGTCTCCTCTCAAAATTCAGCAAAGCTAAACCATCTTCCTTAAGGGAAGAAAAAAGGTAAATAAATGTGATAAATACTTGTTAAATTTGATCAACTTAGCTGGTAAATATTGTCCCTTAGATAAAGACTTCAAATTAACCTGGCTTATAGCAGCTCCCTGGAAATGGTTCTTAAGAAAGTCAGGGTGTGGGTTTCTGTCTTTGTGGAGGGGTGTTTTTGTGTGTTTGGGGGGTTTTGTTTTGTTTAAGTGAGGTGTATCATGCTCTAACTGCTAGCTGTTTTGTTTAATCTGTAAGGGAAGCAGCTGCTGGGGGCTTTTTTTCCTGCTTCGCTTTTTTCTTTTTCTTCCCAATGCATGAGTCTTAACTGACAACACACTTGGTGAATTCCGTTAGAGACACCATCTCATGACAAGCTTTAAATATTGTATATACAATGCAATTAATTCCAGTATTTTTATAGCGCTTCTCACACATGCAGTTTTAAGCAAGAACTCTTCTACTAGAGCCTGTTTAAAATTACGCTTTAGTTCATCCTCATTACCAAGATAAACTATTTAAAAATTGCAATTTTGTCAAGCAGAGGAGAATATATCAGTAACAGGCTTTACTAATTGTCAACTTGGTTTTATGTAACCTGTTCTTGGTTGAAGTATTCATCCTTCTCTCTTTGCATCTCATAGGGCCCATAATGCACGGCTGCTGAAACTTTAATTTTCTACTAAACAATATATTGTTTATAGCACATGATGATTCTACAAAGATGAGTGTAGTACCTATTGTCAGCTCCTAGTCTGCCTAGAAGCAGACCTTACAACCTGAAAATACAAAGCTGAATGTTGGAATTTTTAATCGCTATTTACTCCAGCTTCACACTGACAGAACTGGAACTAATCTGCTTTTCCCTAAAAAAACCACCAACCAGGGTACTAAACGCAAGTACCCTTGCAAAACTTTTGTCCAAACAATCTGCTTCTAAGAGCAAACACGGTTGTTATTGCTTCTCCATTTGTATATAGCATTGCTATGACTCCCTTCTGAAACAGATCAATTGAAACAAAACTTTACTTGTTTACACATGGGTTTTATGTAGTTTTGAAAACCCTGTGTGAAATCCAACAATTGAAATATCTACAGAAACCTACAGAGCAGACAGCTGTTAGTGTACCCCTGTTGAAAATAATTAGGAATGCTGTCCACAGGCCCTTCCCAGGTTTCAGTTCCTGCCAAAGCTTACATTTTACTGCTTTAGAAGAATTTTCATTGTTTTCTATTTCAGACTACTTTTTCCAACACAGTTGTAGCATAGGAAGTAGTACTTCATATGCTTTGCCATTAACAAGCCAGCAACGCCAAAACTGCAAACGTAGTATGGTGTAGAGTAAGTAGCCCTCCCTTGCTTAATATATTTAAATTACTGATTTTTACGTCGGGTTTATTGCAGGCATTCTCTAATTTGTCCTTTCACAGGAAACTTGAACCAGTGATGTGCTTTTAAAGATCTTGCTCTTTGTGAGCTTTCCAATCCAGTAATTTCTGGCTAATGCTGTTAGTGCGGCTTTTCAACTGCAGCAACAACAGAACCAGCACAGGTGTAGAGGAGGCTTAGCATTCAACTGTTCCACTACAGTAACTTCACTAAAGCACACTGACTTCATCCCACTTCCTTTGTGTGGAGCTCAACATTATCCCAGCCTTGCTAAGAAGGTAGAAAGTTGTTCAAACACTTTATTGGCGATCATAAAAGTGCTGTAGAGATCCCAGATCCCAGCAGCTACACCTCTGACATGTCAAAATGACAGACCAGATATTTTAGAGAAAAACAGCCACACACCATCTTCCTGTTAGAGCAGCTCTCAACGATTCTCATCATCTTAGCCAGAGAGAACTGCAATGATAGTTACCGTAAGTCTTACAAGAAACGGCTTTTGCTATACTGGAAGGAAGCCATCTGAAGTCTAGATTTCAGTCTGTCTGCTTCTAGTTCTTGAAAAAAGGTGTCATCGTCACTTTGCATTATTGCTGCTTGCAGTTCCAGTATTTCCTTTTCCATCCTTGATCTCAATTCCCTTTTTGTTTTCTGTAGCATCTAAAGAAAATACAGACATTAGCCACAGCATGTAAAAAGAAGACATTTACACAAAATTAAAAATACTTACTTGTGCTTGTGCTTTCTCTCTGGTTTGGATTTCGTGACGTTCTTGAGATAAAGCTTCTGCTAGCATGGAAAACTAGAAATAACACGTCTTTTGAGTTGAACCAATTAAAGAAAGGAAAGACTTCTAGTGTAAAAGCCATTAACTGTCTTTTAAGGCAGATTAAGCTTTACCTGATCTTTGTAATAGTTCTCCATAGACTCCAACTCATTTTGATGCTCTCGCCTTTGCTCAGCACGTTTCTCTTGTGCATATGCTCTCAGGTCCTTCAGTCTTTGCTTCTGAATTTCTAAGCCTTCTTCAAATAAGTTTTTAAATATCTGCCAGCAATTAAAAAAAGCAAACCTAAAACTTTCCCAGAAACTTTTAAGTACACATTTACATTTTTCAGCTACTTGTATCTCCTGGCAGAATGGTGATCACATGAAGACAGGTCATTGCCCATTAAAAAGTACAGTTATGTATCTGGTAACAGCGGTACAGATACAGCTCAGCTGTATTTGTATTACTTGTTTAGCTGAAATTCTGATAAATAAAAAATTTTTCATGTCATTTCAGTTATATGACTAAGTGGTTAGAGCAGCAAATGTGTATTACATTTTTAAAATCACTTCAGACAACCTGACAGTGCAAGCCAGGGTCTTTGAACACACACTGTGATTTACAGCCCACCCTGCATTCTGTTGTTTAACTTCAGGACCTTCATCCAGATTTCCAATAGCAGGAAATCCAGCCTGTACTCAGGTTTTCCATTTATACAAAAGAACACTTACCAGCTACAGTGCAGCTTGAGGCAAACAGTTCTCAAATCACTAATAGTGGATTACGCACAAAACCTCTAGCCTTTTATTTTAAAAGGTGAGAATTGTGTATCTACTCTTGTGAAGTGTAATAACTACTTGCTTCCCTTAGCTCTAATGTCCAGCCCTAATTAGAGATCATATCTGTCAAAAAGTCCACTTTGTTTAACAAACATAATGGAATAACAAAGCTGTCTTTTTTGATCAGTTTTCTTAACTGAAGATTTAGATTGTTTTCTTTGGATAGTAACTATAGGAACAACTTCTTAATTCTACTGTTTCTGAAAACTCATTTCCCCAATTTCTCATGTTACCAGCCCTGTTTTTCCATACTGATACTTCACTCTTTCTCTTAACCCCATAAAGCATCCTTCCTTGCTTTACAGTGGTTTGCCCTAAACTGTATCAGTGTTTTCAAAGAAAGAACCTTCTCATCTGTGGCCTTGATTGACCAACCATTTAGTCCTGGCTCCTAAGCTCTGTTCACTTACCTTGCTCTCTGTCTGCTTGTACCATTATTTGAACTACAGGACTATGGGCCCTCAGCATTGGGGTCCAAACAAAAAAAATTCCACACATGCAGAGCAAGACATCTTGTCCTTACCCTTTCTTCCCGTGTCCTAGCCCGCATCATCTTGGCACGCAACTGAACCCGGTAATCTTCATAATATTTCCTGGCTCGAGCAACTTGCTGGCGTTTCTCTCTCACTTTATTCTGAGCCCATTTCTGTCGGCAGATGCGTTGCTTAAATTCTTGCTAAGTGGAGAACAGTAGCTGTAAGACCACCAAGCTTCCAATAGATACTGCTGCAGGCAAACCTTTGTTAATCATTGCTAAATAAATAGGGTCCTTTACTAAGGACCTTCTCCCTACCCCAACTTTACACTGCATTTATGGTTTAAAGCTTTAGTCACCACTGATTTAGCAAAGCGGTACCATCAAGAGCACTTATAATTAAGAAGTCAGCATTGCCGTGATAGCTGGTGTTTTTACCAGCAATAGTAGGAGGCTGAAGTTTCTGCTCCTTGCACATTCTTAGAATTTGTTTGCACTTTTAAAGCAACAGTGCAGTGTACTAATAATATTCCATTCCCATGACCCCAGGAGCCACACAGCAAATGGATTACATGGCATTTGAGACCACAGCTACTCAAGATAAAAAGCCACTTTCATGGACCAGGGAATATGCATTCTAACTAGCTCAACATGAAATTTTTGTTTAACAGCCTTCAAAGAACATACCAGTCTCTTGTTGTGGTCTTGATCTTTTTTAATAATTGCAACAAGAAGCTCATGCTTCTTCAGCGCTTGTTGAACCTGAAGGTTTAAAAAAAAAGCTAATTACTTCCATCATTCTGCAGGACAGACAGTTGTGTGTAAGGGTTTTAAACACTGCCCCTCTGCTACCTTTTGGTTTTTATGTTGAGAGTTACCATGTATAACTTAATCAACTTTTGTATCTCATAACTAACTTTTAAACTAAAAGATTGTTCAGAATTAGCACTTGAAGCTACAAAATGCTTTTAAAAAAGCAATAGCAATCCTACAGCGTACTAGATAAACTAGTATAAAATATGAACATTATATTTAAGTGGCTGATAAAAAGTTGAACCTACATGTCTAGATAGGTACATCCCTATTTAACTAACCAAGCTCAGATACACATCCTTTCATATTGGCTTTGGATGTGCATGTACCCTATCTATGCTGCATACAAAGAGTCAGGATGATTTTATTGTGCGATACAAACTGATGATTGCTAACTGTTCTGTCAGAGATACTACCCCTGCTGACGCTTAGAAGGTAAGAATAAGAATGCTCACTTCATTCTGGAGTTTTGGTCCAGTTCTGCCAGAAGCTGCCTTAAGTTGTCCAGTATGTGCAAGCTGCTGCTGCCACATTTTATTCATAGTATGGTGGGAAATACGTAGGTGGGGAAACTCTTCCAGTAGCTGAAACAGGAGGTCATCATCTCTTACTTTCACTACAAGGTAAAGACGAATGTAAGCAATAAATTCCTGGAGAATACATGTAGTGGTAAATTCTTCTAGACAGAGTCAGCCTAAGTTAACGAAATATTTTAGATTGAACACTATATAACCATGCTGTTGATACGATGTTAAGCTAAACCCAGCAGGATGTAACGTCACTGTCAGTACAGCAGCAGAGAAAGTAATCCCAAGTTTTTGTTTGGGTTTTTTTCTGCTGAAGAACTGCTTTTATAGTTATTTCCCTCCTACCACCACATCCAATTAAGACAGGTATCCCCTTCTTTCTTCAAATGGTTCTGACCATCACCAATCAGTGATTTCTTTATGTCTCTCTCTCACTGCTTGCAGCAACTTAAAATAATGCTAATACAGCAGTAGTATGACAGATCCACGTCAAGTAAACAGGTGTAAAATAAACTGGTTTGCAACCACCTCATTCCCGTTACATCTTTGATCTTTCTGGCAGGAAAAGATGAGGGGGAGATGAAACAAATGGGTATTAACCAATTATGTGCCCTTTAAACACTGAACAAAAAATAAGGCAGTGTACCTGAGCAACATTCAGGTAAGTAGGGGATTATACCATGATCTTATACATAAGCATACACAATGCTGTTTACCGAAACTGAGCCTGTGCTTTGCATGTTGGCTGTTCTTGGAGCAACACTTGCTCAGCAAAACCAGTGGCAGCATTAATACCACCAGGGCAGGGTCTTGAAAAGAAAATTACAGCAATTGACAGATTCTGCTCTAATACTTGTACATGGCTCAGCACCAACTTACTCAAGCCAAGGGCCCAATTTTAAACCTGATACATGCTCACAAAAAAAAAAAAAAAAAAAAAGACTGAGCTCAGACTATAGTGGAACAAGCATAGGAGTAGCAGTAATGGAAACAAGCCTTGAAAATAATCCAAGGGATTTTAAGGAGGTAGCAAATGGGTCACAGTTTTCCTCATGCATTAGTGGTTTACATTTACTTAAAGCATTATCTTCCCTAACAAAAATCCAGACATATAGAGGTCATAAGAAGGGGAAAATGCTACAGCTGACTGGTATATGTTGGACTGATGCCTTTATTCTTGGAGTTCAACACATGCTTTCAAAAGATGCCAGTTTTCCACCAAGTATAGTTTTGCAGTTCTTACTTGGAGCTGCTTTCTTTGGCTTCTCAGTCCCTCGTTTTGGAATCCACTGGCTGTATTTGGGATTCCGAGGTGTGGTTTTTCTAGAATAAACTTTCACTGGCTGAGGCATTTTTGGAGGTTCTTTAAAGATGTTTTCTTTGTATTCTTGTTCCTTAGGAGCAGATGTAAAACAGATGGAGAACAGGTATGAGACAGGAAAGACTGATAGATCACATAGTTTGGATATCAGAACTTAAATGTCTTTGAAACTTTAGAATGAGAATTCGGACATATTGAATTGGATTCTCCAGAAGACCAGAATTTACCAAATGCAGGTCAGGGTTCAAATAAAGGTTAAATCTCACTATTGCATAACCTCAGCTCTTTTGCAGCACTTAACACTACTGCAGCAGCCTATGGACTTCTGCAAAGGTTGTGAAAAGGGCTAGTGCAGCCTGCATTCATATGACGGAGCTCTTCAGCCTAAGTTCTTTGGTGTTCCAGTAGTATGTAAGAAAGTAGCAAAAACCCCTTTGCCATACTCATGACATCAGAGAATCAGCCTTGCACCAACCACACTTTTAAAGTAGTTAAAAAAAGACTATGACAGTATTACGCAGATTGCCTACCGTGCACAGGGGCTCTAGCCTTACTAAGCTAGCTGTTGAGGATGTGTGTGTCTGCGCAAAGACGTGCCCTTCTGTGGAGAAGTTTAGGCTGGTCTATGGAAGCTATCTGCTTGCTCCCTTACTTTTAATCCTGTAAATCTGAGTGTCTGTGAAAAGCATGGTGGTTAAGTTATCCATAAGAACAGGTATTATTCTTAATACATAGAAGTGCTGAAACGCCTAGAACTACTTGTCCTTTGGTTCTATCTCAAGAAAAGCTGTCCTTCTGTTTACTACTTTAATAGTATACAGTGCTGTAACTATGACACTGGAAGTCAAGGAGGTTTTGTACCCAAAAGACATATCCAGTGTCTGGACAGATCATCTAGACAAATTTAAAACAAAAACCAAAACATAACCAACAATTACCATAGTGCATCACATACCATTTCCTTGATGACTTCTCTGAGCTTGGAAAGTCTGAGCCTTTCCCTAGCTTCATAAATTCTTAGTTCATCTTCATAAGCTTTAGCAACTATCTAGAAAATAAAAGTAAAAAGACTTTTCAGAGAAAATAACCAGTCTGTAGGACCACCTCATTAATTTGTTCGGTATATAGGTCAAAGTAGCTTCTTCCACTTTTAACTCTTTTTTTTGCAAAATTTGGAGCTTAAGTCTTTTTCCTCAGCAGTCTAGTAATTTTGTACTGTTGTATCTGTAAAGTAGGCCAGATGCCCCCATTAAGTAAGAGCATTCAGTTTTAATGCCTTTAGTATAACTGCTGGTAAGAATGACTAATAGGTCTAACCTGGAAATTACCTTTGCTTTTTTTGTTCTTTCATCCCTTTCTTTTTGCAACTGGCTGTGTATTTTCCTTATTTGGCCTGTTCCATTACTGCGACGTTTATCTTCCATCTCACAAAAGAGGTGATGCTGAGATGAGGGTGAGGGTGGAGAAAGGGATCGTGGCCTGCTTGGGTACCTTCGATGTGGTACGCCTGTAAGGAAAGGTGATTCATTGAGTATCTAACCTGAAACAAAAAAATCCCTCCAGCCAAACATAAGGAAAAAAAGCCCTCAAAACCCCATACAGCGTAAGAGTCAAAAGTTTAGCACAAATTAAGTCATAAAAAGCTAAAACCTTTCCCTTTAGAATTATCCCTGGCCCAAATCACAAATTTTAGGGCTTATATAATAGTAGAGGTGCCAGGAGATAACTCAAGATGGGAAAGGAAAAAGCAGCAAAGACAACCGAAGGTAGCTCAAGGTGAGAGACTGACTATATGCCAGGGTCACAAACAGCTCCGTTTGCAATATAATGTTGTGCATGTGGATTAGATCAAGCGATATGATAGTTTTATAGCCTGGTGTACATACAGCGTGGTTATTTAATCATATTGCCACCACCACACACACTGCACGATATGTCTGTAAGATACCCAGATGTACATGCTTGTGTTCAGCACAGAAGAATCTGCAGTGAAGCGTATTGTGAATAGACCCTCATTTCAGAATCACAGTCCTATCAGTGAGCTTGTATTCTGTCCCTCCCCCCACTTTCTGTACATTTTTTACTGCAGCTGTGTTTGCCTTGTATTCTTAATAAAGTTTTACCATAGCTATTTAAGTGTTAAATGGGAACTTAATTGTAATTGTTACTGTTGCTCAGGTTTGGATCTGAGACAAAATATAAGTGAAGTAACAATACAAAACTTACACTGAACTACTCGTAGTTAGTTACTATCAGCTTTACATGAGAAGGATTTTTTTTTTTTTAAATATTCCTTTCCATCCTAATACTTAAGTGGCGTAAGAATTGTTACCTTGTTCAGCTTTCCTTTGGCGATAATCCATGACACTGTCACTGTGCTGAGACAGGTTGTCTTCATCTGTCAACTCTTCTTCTCTAGTGTGCCCACCCAAAGCTCTCTTTAACATCTGTTGGATAGATTTTGCAGGGCGTCAGGTTCAGTAGTTCTTTCAGAATTTAGAACTGTCTAAAGTCAGGTGTTAGTTGCTGATTTGCTTTTCATCAATATTAAATTTATATTCTGGTTTTCTCAGCTATCATTACTAAGGCTAGCTTGCTTAGATACAACAAAGAATAGATTTCACTTACTGAATCTAGTTCGTTTAACCTGTGAGAGAGTTTTTCTGACACTTCATGAAGCTGTTGCTCAGATAGCTTTTCCTTTGTTGTTCTGCAGGACAGAGACTCTTCAAGTGAATCTGTGGTAGAATTTTCATATCTGCTAAAACAGAAAACAGACTTCATTTCTATTCTAAAAACTTGGAGATAAGCATTACCTCATACAATTCCAGTTCACTTTTTGCGTGAGCACATTTTTATAGGATTAAGTAGAAGCTGAATGTGTAAATGCCTATAACTATATTTAAGAAAATGCATATATGTCAGGAGAAACAGGAAGTCTTTATGTTGAAATATATCTTTCACTGCCATGCAGCCAAGGAGGAAGAGATCTTATTGTGGGGGGAGAGGCGCCTGGGTGGCCATGTATATGGAAGTGCTAGCTTGGCTCAGTACCAAAAAACTGAACTTGCCGTCTCTTTCTAGGCAGATTACCTAGATTCAGGTCTTGGAGTTTGTGTTACTTGTTCAGCACGTACTGAGAGTTTTTGATGTAACAAGGAAGCGGATGTAGATGTCCCATATACCTGAGGAACCTAGGAAAATAAGTAAGAGTAAATTAAGATTTTTATTAAGATCTTCACAGCAAAGCTCAGAAATACCATAAATCATGTGAGTGTTCTACAACAGCTTTTATAGGAGAACCATCTCAAACCCTATAACGATATATGTATATATAAAAGTAGTTACATGCCCAGGTCCCTGACTGAAGATAGTGTGCTTTAGAGAATGGGATGTTTAAAGAAATAAGACTACCAAAAATACAGAAGATCAGTGCAAGAATCATCTACAGCTAAACCACTGAATCAGAAGAACAAGGTCTAGGTTAAGTTATATGAGTATTCCTACATACTACCTCATTAGCCTGGGACTAATGCCAAGTAATGTCAGTAAGCTGAACCTCACCGAGTATAGACTAAGCTGCAGCAAACTTAAAAAAAAAAAAAAAACCCAACACTTACATCCTTATGCCATTTAGTTACACTGGGTTAGGACTGCCTGGTAACTTACCTGTTCGAACTGGAGTAATTCAGGGTTGGCATGCATATACTTGCAAATACACCAGTGGAAAATGAGTTTTAAACAGGGACAATGTTTTAAACAGACAGTGTAGCAGTAAAGGCTGTTGAAACTATTGGAACAAATGAAGTCTGTGAGTACCTCTTGTGGTTGCAGAAGGCAAAAAAAGTGTTTTCCAGAGCAAGGAACTTCCTATCCAGACATGCTTCTACAAGCACAGAATAGCATCTCCTGATCAATTTGTGGGTTTTGCCTTATTAAGTTTTTTAAAAGCAAAGGACAATGCAAGGAAATAAAATGAAAGAATACAGCCAGGCAGTTAGTTCAGTGAACTTCAGGAAGGGAGCAAAATCTGAATTTTATTGGTCTGAACAACCCCAGAAAACCAACATTCTTACTAATTTAGAATACTGCTATGTTTCAGAGAAAGGATATGACTGTACTCGTGTTTCATATATCTTTGATTAAACCCAAGATAACTGGTAACTGGTTGATTGTGATAAATTTGAACTCTATAGGTACTCAAACATACTTCTTAAAGCAAACACCTCCAGAAAGAACTGATATGACTTAGAAACTGTACATTGTCATAGTCTAACAACATTGCATCACTGATTGTATATTGAAGAATGCAAGCCAAAAGCAGGTTTGGAAATAGCCCAGAAGTGCCACAGGATATCAGGAGAATTAAGAGGAAATCCAAAAATATTGACTGAACTTCCACAAATAAGGTTAAAGATGCAACATCTACCTTTGCCACACTGTCCTCAGCATCACTTGATACCACCTTGTCTCCCACTGCAGAAGCAGATGACAGATAAGTGTTAGTTGATGGTATAGACTGCACTGTGCCTACTCATGTGTGGAACAAGTAAAAAAAGATGTGATCCATGGCCTTTGGATGCAAATAATTCAAAGAGAAGAGAATGACAAACCAACTGTGGTTACACAGTTGTAACATTCATTTTGGTAATTTCTTGAGTTTTGAATGTTCAGTGTCATGGGAATGCTATGGAAACTAGAAAGGTAAGCAGTGTTTCCCAGGCAACAGGGAAAATAAGCACTGAAAACTAGCTTCTAAACCTTTTCTACAATAGCAGTTAACGGCTTTTTCCTAGAGTTGAAACTGGCTTGTTTGGTCCATGTTTCTCTGCTCAGAATAAGCTCAGCCATGGGAGTTATCTGCTAGAACAGATTTCTGTAGTATAGGCACATCTTAACTGGATTCACTAAGAAGAGCTGAACTGGGGACACAGATTATTTTTCTCCAGCACAGTGAACAGCTTAAAAGTAACTTATTTTTGTTTCTCTATAAAACAGAGATAGAAATATGAACTTGTGGCTGAATTGAAAAAAAAATGCACTACTAGTTTCAAAACAATGTTTCTTGTAGTGCCAATAAAAATAAATGCAACATTTGACAAGAGTTACCCTATAGGAAGCAAAATTCTCGCTCACCAGGGGTTTTCCTTGATAGAGGAAGACTACCAGAAACATCTTCAGATTTTTGTGTAAGTGACTTTTCAAGCTGAAATAAAAAGCAACATGTTTTCTATAAATTCGCAGGAGAGTGTTGACAGGAAGGTCGTACATTAGGTTTGTCTGCATATGGAAATCAATGCTGATTTTATAGATAAATAAAAATACACTATAATTATTTTGTTTACTATATTGTAAACTGTGCAGTTACATTCAGGATGGAGATGTGTATCTGTATGCGTATAAAATAAGCACATCCCTCAAATTAACTTCCTCTCTGGACACTCGGTGAAGAATGAATCCACAATCCAAAATTCTTTGAACTGAAGATAAAATCTGACACATTCGAAGTGTTCTTCAGAGACCAACTAGTCCCATTCTGCAAGTATACTAGAAAGTTTTAAAATGAAAGCACTATTGATTACTAAAAAAAAAAGTCAAAGGAGAGGTTTTTACTTACAATAGGAATTTTCATTCCTTGACTGTTAGCCAAAGCTGCTGACTGGCTGTCTGAGCTGTGATAATCTTTCCATCCACGATAATGAGGTCTGGCTTCCAAAGGCTGAAATGGTGGTAGCAAAGGAATAGCTTGCTGTATAGGCTCCCCAAGTTTTCTAGCACTGGCACTCAAACTCTCTTTTTGACGTTCAGTAGTATGAGCAGACTCCATTGATCCTTAAGAGACAAATACGAAGAATTTTAAGTGTTATCTGTGGAAGCAGAATATTAGTTTTGTATATTGTCCACACATACTAAATAGAAGTATTTAAATATCTAATGTTAGCTACTATCTTTGTTGGATCACATAGAACAGTACTGTAACGTTTTTATGCCTTACGATGTTAGTTTTCTTCTCTTTAGAGATACATTCTGCAGCCTCACCCTGTCTCACTGCTTTTCTAAGAGCACCAAGTTTTTCATGACTATATATATATGTATGTATATATATGTGATTGAATATACTGCTCTCCTGCTGCATGGGTGTAGCTATGTGCATACACAGTAAATAACTGGGGGGAAAATAAGAGCAAATCGAAAGCTATTTCAGATACATGCAGGGGAATGCCTGCACATGTGCAGGAATTCTAAGCAATGACAGAGCCATAGTCAGCAGAGGCCAGGGACAGCTGGATAAGATGGCTGCCACCTGTCAGAACGATTCACCCAATACACAATCTATCCATAAACGTCCTTAAGAACAGCATGAAAGCCCCCTTGAGAACATGATTTGGATGCCAGGATCTTCCACAAGGACTTTTTACTTTTAGTATTGTGCTTATTGAACCACAAAAGGAAAAAACCTAGCTGAAGCTGAATCCTAGCTAAGCAGAAATACCTCACATAATGAAGTTTGCATACCCTGGGACACTAAAATATAAAATTTATGAAAAGGATTGATTTATTTCAAAATATAGCTGAAGTGTTTCCATCCACGACTAAGGTTCTCCTCTACACTACCTTAGTACCCTACAGCCCTTTCACTCAAAATCAGGTAGATTAGCTGTCAGAAAAATGAATACTCACCATCTTTCTTTTCTTTTACAGTGGCCTGTTCAGTTTCAGAGAACCGTCTAGGTAATACTGCAATAGCCTCTGAGTTTTTAGATTCTTCCACTCCCTTGTCCTTTTCTGCTGGTAACGGTTCAAGCAACTGGAATTCTAGAAGTGGTGTTTGAAAAAGATTTAATTAAGAACTATAAAGCATCTTGCTATGAACTCTTTAGATGGGCAGTTTTCATGTTTGGTATTGTAATAACTTGGTGTTAGCAATCCATACTATGATCAAAATAGGTCTGTTAAATTCCTACTTATAATTCTATTAAATAAAAAATTCATAATTCGTATTTCTTTATGCCTCTACTTGGAGAGATTAATCACCAATAAGAACAGGGAATATTCTTATACGAAAACAAGAAATAGGAATGGACTCCATTTAAGTAGTCTGCACATTATTTGTTCCAGAGTCACCCATTATGTTTTTAAGTGGCACACACTCCTAACAAGTCTTCTTTAAGAATGAACTTACTAAGTGTCTTTTTACAGTCTTATTTAATTTACTGCAGTGTAACTGTATTAAATTAAAGGCTTCAGAAATCTCTTATTCTATTGAGCAAAATAAAATGTTTTTGTAGGGAGAACTGAATTAGAAGTCAAACAACAAACCTTTATCCAGATAACGTACCTCAGGAGTCATGAAAAACAGCATCTGGAATACTTTAAGAAAGCTACATTTTAACTTCAGCAAGATTACGTACAGGTACATTTGCTTATTGTGGGTTGGCATTCTTTTTTGGGTGTACTTTTTTGGTAAAAAAAAAAAGTTTAAAGTATCTGTCTGAAAGAAATAACTTTAAAAAAAAAAGAAGCAAAAAAAAAAGCGCCTAAAAATGTTACTATGGAGTAATAATTTTTTTTCACCCAAACTCACCTTCCTCTCTCTTGGAAAATGAATGAGCAGTATCTCCAAGTCTAATTAATTCACTGGTAGATTCTGATCCATCTACATCACAAGATGGAACAAAAAATTCTGACTGGGACCTAAGAGGAACATAAAGCCATAAAATATTTACTCTAAAGTCTTTGCCCCTTCAGTCCACAAGATGGAGCTGCAGAAGAGTGGCAACTCTACTACAGGTGGCTGGCTGTTACAGTGTAGGAGGTAAGTGACCCGCTTCTACAATACAAGCCAGTGTAGAAGTCATGAAGATAAGATAAATCAAATGCAGTTTAGCTAAAATACAATCATTTAAAACTGAGACAAAGTTTTCAACTTGTTTCATTCCACATGTAAAGTAAACTTAAGGGAAACAAAATGCCATCAGCACTCTTCAAGAGCAAAAAAGTTCTGGATCTAATTTTGGCCCCCTTGCTGCCTGACTAAAGGAGAAAGTTAACCTCACATTCCATTTGACGTACGTAATCAGTACATTTCCTACTTGCATACTATTAAAAACCTACTGGTTTCTCTACGGATACACAAAAAGATAGTCAGTCACTGTGTCAATGCAAATATGCAGAATTGTTCTTACCCTTCAACTGATGAGAATATTGAAGGTTGTGTAAGTTGACCAGCATTGCTTTCCAGCCGCTCTTGAGATGCAATTTGAATTTCATTATTGGATAGTACATTTGTCTCATCTGTTAATAATCAAGGGGCAATTATTTTCAGGAAAACTACTTCTACCTATTAACTAACAGGTATTATTGCCAATATCATCAAGACAGTCTAAGCGTAATAAAACATTATAATGATGACATCTAAAATGATGACATGCAATGCCCCGCCTTGGCAGGGGGCACAACTTTTATGGTAAGTTTTGAAAAGCAATACAACTATCATATACCCTGTTGTTTCAATTATAAATAACCCCCTTTTTCTTCCTCAAATGAACTAAATCCTGTACTTCTAACTAGAAAACTGGAGCCACTAACACCTATTGGGTAGCAGCACTGGCAGTTTGAGAGAAGGGAAAAATCAGAAGATACAGGCACTGAAAATTGCTACTGCCCTCCTTCTGCCATTCACAGTGAAACACAACAGAAGGCAACTGTCTCAGCCACCAAGTGCTCTCCCCGTCACTCACAGGGTGCAACAGCCAGTGATGACAGTTCTTACCAGCTTTAAGATAGGAAGACGAGTACTCAGTCTGCAGAAAAGATGATGCCTCTGAAGGGCTGAGTAGCTTCTCTTCCCCTGTTTAGCATTTTCCTCAAAATAGCCCCTGCCATGGATCTGCTCCCACAACCCACTTCACAGGAAAGTTTAAGTCATCCCCCTGTTTGTCTCCTAGTAAGTAAAAGTGATGTTTGCTCACTGTTCCAGTTAAAGTCAACATTTCCCTCCCTGAATCCTAACTATGTATCATTTAACTAATTAACTAACAAGTTGAAAAGCAACATACTAACAGAGGATAAGTTGTCTGGAGTAGGCTTCTGCCACAGGAATGAAGCAGAAAGATTATGTTCTCCAATTCTTGCCTTTTAACAAGTTTTGGGGAAAATAAATTATCTATTTTTATCATTATTGTTTATGAAAATAATGAATGTAAATACTCAGTTTAGCTACTGAAATTTCCTCCCCCTGTGGTCAATTTCAGTCTTTCTACTCTTCTACATTGTCAAGGTTATAAATAAGGCAAAACACCAAATAAATCTTTGCTACATTGGAAACACCTTGGGTATCCCACAACAAGGTTTCACAAAGCTTACATCTTCTAATGGATTCATTCCCTATAGCTGCTAGTAAGAAGAACAGCAAAGAAACAGTGCTTACCTATTATGGGACCTCTATTCCATCCATGAAAACCAAGAACTATGGTCATGAGAACCTAACAAAGCCCTCAGCAAGCTAACTTGATAGCAAACACAAAAAGTAAGCTGTCCATAATATAGTAGCAGCAGAACGTAATACCTTAAAGACAGACATTTGTCTACTTACCATTCTGACAAGAAGATTCACTGGCTTCTTCTGTAAGATACTCTAACAAACCATCAAATATTTCGAGGAGGTTTCTGATAGATTCCCTTTCTCCTTTCACAATGTTCTCACCTTAAGAGAAGGTACTGCCACATATTAATAATTAGCACTTCACAGAAAAAAAAAGTCTCAAAAGCAGGAGTTTTCTGGAGAAGAGTGCTTGGAAACTCTTGTGAAGGTGTCAGCTCAGAAGACAACTGCTCACTCATTTATGGCAAAGTATGTAAGCTTAAGGTATCCTAAAAGTTTCCTAAAGTTGCGTATTTTCAGTTCCAATAATTGAAAGTTTATTGATGCTATACCTGCTTCGACCAAAAAAAAAAAAAATCAGGGATATTTTCTGGGACAGTTGATATTTAATCTTTTCTTACACATACTAGCTACAGCATGAACCAAGTCTATGGACTGGCAAGCAGGATTACAAATACCAGCCATACTGTACAGGTACCAAATTAGAAAGAGATACTTCATATCAAGGAAGCAGTTTTCATTCTTTGCAGGCTACGTTATGTGAGACTGTACATATGAATACTCAATGAAAGCTATTATCTGTGTAAAAAGGACAGACACAGCATGGTTCAAGTCTTCACTCACTGACTTTTTAAAATTCAGTAACAAGTTTGAAATTCAAGTCTCATGTTTTAAAACCCGGTCTCCAAGCTTGACCTGTATACAGAAAAATACTGAACCAGTAACAGACTTCAGGAAACACTTTAGCAGACAAGTGAAATATGACTGATTGCTAACTTTAACATTTCTTACGGCTCTGTGTCATACAAGATGGCTCTTCTTTATTCTCTGTTTCCTGTTTAAATTTATAACCTGATGTCAGAGGCAAGGGTTTAGTGTTTTGATGACATTCACTACAGGAAAAAGACCTTTCATCTAAGTATGAAACTATGCTTTACAACATATGGTTCTTATAAAGTGTTTAAATTAAACCACACAGATATTCAGCTGATGTTTGTCTACATTAAAATGAGTACTTACCAGTGATGTGCGACAAGCTGACCTGCAGATAGTCCAATGCCAGGGAATCTATTACTGCTTGTACATTATGTGCATCATCCTCTTGGCTTCTAGGAGTAGCTATGAAATCTAGTTAAAATAAATACCAGATTTTAGGCTATCTAAATGGATAGCTTATTGCAGGTGTTTTGACTAAATTACTTGAACTTTCACTTACAACTTAGTATTTTTTCCAATACTTTGTGTACTTGGTGAAAAGCCCAAATATCATATGGTCATATGAAATCTTCTATAAATACTGAGTACAAACTTAGAACACCCACTGGAAGATGTGAGGATTTTATCATCTTAAGTATTAAATTCAAGAATAGAGACTACTAAAGTATTTTTCCTTCTTCACTCCATGCACACACATCTAGATCAGATCATCAAACTGGAACTGCAGTTTGTCTTTAGGTCACTTCTTCCCCTGTCAGTGACTAGCTGGACTGCAATGCATTCTACTTAATTGGGAGCAACATTATTTTTAGTTCTGGGCTTACATTTAACAGGACTTTTACCACCAATAGCTGTCAGTTACCTCTTGCAGTTATCTTCTGCAAGTAGGAGTCTTGACACTTCCCAAACGCAATAGTTTACCATAAAGCAAGCAAATACATAATTGCATAGCCCTTGCTTATTGTTGTCACTGAAGTCAAATGGAGTTGGATTAAACCAGAGTTAATCACAGCTTAGCTCTTAGCAGACTGCAGGTATTAAGCATTTTATGAGAACAGGCGTCAGTACTAATACTGCTTTAAGAGAAATGAGACAACTCACACCCTTCAAAGGTACTGTGCCTATGTATGGCTTTCAAGACCTAATTTACAATAGAAAAAGTTTTGCTGTAGCTATACTAGTGAACTCCCCTCATAGCTGCCATTCAAAGCAGTTGAAAAAAAAAGTGGCCAATATTACTTCAGTCTTCTTAAAGAATGACATCTTATGTGTTTGTCTTTGGAAGGATACAAATACTTTAAAAACCCTACATCTGTAATAAGTTTTGCAAACTTTAATTTATTCATTATGAAATACAGAGACAAAAAAAAAAAAGCAGGTTTAGAAATCAGAACTCTCACCTGGCACTTTTTCTCCTAAGATTGACTCATAAAGACGAACAAACACATCAGCACCACATTCAGAGAGATACTTTATGTGCTGGTTTATGTGACAGCTCCTTAAAAGATCATTGGCAACATCAACCCAATCTATTAAGAATTAAAACATTATCAATGTCAGAACTCAAAGGCACAGAAATAAAGACATGGTTAGTTACAGTGAAAGATAGAACCTGTTTAAGTGTCTTTGACTCCACCATATGTGGTCAATTCCAGTCATGCTATCCCAGTCACCCAAAATACTGAACATGTTGTATGCTTTCTGCTCTGTGCCCTGTTTACTTCAGATGGAAACATGGACAGAGAGCGAGGAACAATACAGACCAGTATCTTGTTCAAGTACAGAGTCACAGCACAACTGGACTTGAGAGCTGAAGGGTACTGAAGTACCACAGGCTGGGCAGATTACTTTTGTTTCTTCCACATAATGGAAATCAAATTTCATCTTGCTGCAGCACCAGGAATTTCAAACCTTAAAGGATTTAAAATAAGCTTTGGTATGTCTTCTATCAAGAATCAGAAATGACATATACATTTTTGGAAAACATGAGCTTCTCTTTTACACTTTCCCTAGTGCTCTTAGGCAACGACAACACTGCTAATGTATTCTTCAATGAAAGCTAAATTCAAGGACTACTTTTATTAGTTTGCTGTTTAGGGATTACAAGAATATGGAGCTGGTCGCACCAACTTCATGCTATGTCAAGCACAGTAAGATGTGTGCATAAACAGCCTTATTTTCCCAAAGCTTTCAGTCCTGAATTCAAAGTGCTTTGAAGTAGATATCCTCTACAGTCTTCCTTGTCACCCAATTCAAATATCAACTTGGAAGAAAAAAAGGCTTCATCTCTCTTAGTCTGTAATCTCTTAAGGTTGGATCTTCCCCCTACATGTTACTTTTGCAAACAAAACAGTATTTTAACAAGTATTATCAAGGACTTTAAATTACTAGAGAAGGGGTAAGTCACCTTTGGAAGGAAAAAAAAGAGTATATAATTACTACAACATAAACTAATTTGTAAAATTTTTACTCTTCTGTACATAGGAAGTGTTACTTTTTCATCACTCTACTTTTCACTCAGTTCCATAAATCACTTTACCCTAGCATTTTAATAATTTCAGGTGCATGAAAGGTTAAATTAGCATCTCCTACATTTCAGGCTGATGTGTCTTAGAAAACTTCAGTTCATCTCCAGCTGTATCAATTTAAAAGCGTCACCGAGGGGGGAAAAGACAAGGGGGGAGGAAGGTTAACATAAAGAGCTTAAAAAGCCACCAGACGAGAAAAAGCCATCTTTACGGAAAAGCACGCTTGAATAAAGTGGACGGTGTTAGCGAAACTAGCAGCAGGAGGATGACAAGGTGGAGAAAAGGCAGCTCTCCACCTTGCTTCCCCCACCCCCGCAGGGCACGAAGGCTGGCTGCTCCGCCAGGACTCGCACCCGCCCCACCGCAAGGCCCCGCAGGACGGCGGGGACGGGCCAAGACCTAGCCCCAGCGGCGAGGGGGAAGATAACGAATGAACGAGGGAGAGGCTCCCGCGGCTCGGAGACGGGCGATCTCCTCAGAAGCCCCCGGCCGCCCCTACCTCTCTCCTCAGCGCTGCCCATGGCGCTGCGCCACGCGCACCAACGGACGGCGAAGGTCCCCGTTCTCGGCGTTCTCTGCGGTGATTGGGCAGGCTACGCCAGAAGGGGCGGGGCTGCCGCGCCTGCCTGCGCCGCGGGAGGGCCCAGGCCCGGCCCCGCCCGCCGGGCATTGTTTTCTTCAAGCACCCGC
>JAVKLA010000002.1:34234154-34278117 GCA_034782735.1 Sagittarius serpentarius | reverse complement strand
CACCCACCCGCCGGCGGCACCGTGGGGGGCGGTGGACGCGCCGGTCGTCATGCAAACCGGGGGGAGGCGGGGAGGGGGAAGCGCCTGTGACTCAAAGCCACGCCGCAGCGCGGGTCACGTGGCCTTCCCCTCCCCCGCTTCCTAGTGCAGGCGCCGCGCCTCTGTCACGTGACGGACGTTGCTCGCCCCAGGCTCGCGGCAGCCGCGGCGTGAGGCCCCTGCGGGCCTCCCGGTGGGCCGGGCCGGGCCGCGCCGCCCGGGCCCTGTGGGCTGAGCTCCCCCCCCGGCAGGGCCGGGGTCTGGCCAGGGATCGTTTCGGCTGCTGAGGGCGGCTGGCGGCGTAAAATGGCGGCGCGATAAGCCCCGGCGGTTTCGCCGTGGTGGTTCCGCCTTCGTCACTCTGAAAGGGAGAGGGTTGTTGGCATTTTCACAAGCGAAAATTAGGTGGGGAGAGGGCTGGCCTCGGGCGGGCGGGCAGAGCGGGGGAAGGTTGCAGCGCTTGACCTTGCAGGCCCGGCCCGGAGGTGTTTGCTGATAGGCGATGGCGGTGTTTACATTAACGGGGTTGCCCTACAGATGGAGAGCGGGTGGTAAACTGGCAGGTGATGGAGGTTCGCTTGGGAAATGTGGGGTAATGGGATGGCTTTTGTGCATGATAGGAGTGTTAGAACCTTTATTAGAAGTAAGATTTATAAGGTTTTGTCTAGTGAAACTATATTATTAGCTGCTAGCATACAGGGTTTTGGAGACATCGGATGGTGAAAGTGTATTATATTCCTTACTGAGCAACAAGTATTCCATGCTCCTTAGGAATTCCGGAATTTCCATCATACTGCTTTAATAAATACAAAAGAGCTTTTGTGCATATAAGCAAATGTGTATCAGTACTACTGAAATTAATACTAGAACATGGATTTCAGTTTGATATGTACCCAGCTCTGCAAAGCTGCATTGATTTGCTTTGCATATGTTGGCTCAAAGTAAGAGAACACAGGAAAATCAATGATGTTTAACTTAAAGGGGTGGAACACAAAAATGAGGAAGTCTTTTTCAGAAGAAATCAAAAGGAGTTACTTGCAGACTAAACACACGCAGGCGAAACCAAGATGAGGTTTTTGTTTAGTCTTTTCAATGCTTTAAAACCTTAGCAAGGTTAAACAGCACAGTAACAGGAACCACTAAGTTATATACAAACAGAAAAATCAAAATAAGCTGTGTTAAGCTAAATGTAATAGGCAAGAACAAGAAAAGATCAAACAATTTTCTATTTTCACAGCCTTTGCAAAAACCTTTTTCAGACTCAGAAGCAGGAAGCATATAGGGTCAGTAGGTGTAGAGCGTTAAAAGGACTATTTTGGGAGAAAAATCTTTACAAGCTATATTAAATAAGTAACCCCATACTGAAAAAAAAATGGGGAGGATCCTCTATTAGAAATTTGCAGGGATAGTGTTAAAGAACCTAGTCAAATCGAAGTGCTACTAAAAGAACAATAATAAGAAAAAGTGATTGATCGAGGTGGTATTCCAGATTGCTGAAGGGGGGCTATTCATAAACAAAGATAAGCCTAACTTGGGTATTGCTTTTGAGGAAGAGATCATGGAAACATCTAATACTATTCTTTGAAAACCTTGCTCCATTCTTAGGGACAATCAAAAGAAAAGGAAAAAAATCATTAGGAAACAATGCACAATAGCTCAAAAACATCTTTATGCCTTCATTATGTAAATCTGTATGGGGCCCAGATCTTGAATACTGTGTGCATTTCTTGCCAATAAAGAGAAAATGGCAAGGATAATTGGAAGTGTGGAGTTGCTTTTAAAGAGGAAAGAATTAGATAGACTGCAGCTTTTGTTTACAAAGGAGGTGACTTAGAAGATACTAATGTCCACAAAGGGTGTAAATAAATAGAAAATTATTGCTTACCATTTCTAGTAACTGATTTTGTTTTGTGCCCCTTGTTCTTACCAGGCAATGTGTTAAAAATTAAAGGAAATATTGTTCAGGTAGTGTAGTTAAACTGTGAAACACACTGTCGTGGTATCTTAGAACATAAGAACATAAATAGAACAAAAATGGGAAGAAATGGCCTTCAAATACAGTTATTTTTGTCTCAGAAAAGCCTTAAGGCATGGATTGCTGGGAGGTGGGAGGATATAAACGGAGAATGTTGTTATGGCACTTCTCCTTATGTTGTTTTCATTTGCATTCGCCACTGCTTGAAACAGGTGGTCTGGCAATATGGCTGCTTATATTTATGCTTCAAGCTTCACCGTTTCTTTTGTGTGCTTAAAGCCTCAGGTAGCAAGCCATACAAGTTATTCCTCAGGCTAGCAAAGCAGGGCAGATAAGCACCACAGTACCCACTTCAGGCATTTGATGTTTATTATACATGTGCTTTCTGAACAGCCCTGTCCTTCAGTGCACTGCTGCACTTCTTGTGACCTTTGAATTGCTTTACTAGCGCTATTGTAGAATTTAAAAAGATAAAAATAGTAACTTTTTCCAGTCACACGTATTTAATATTTACAAAAGGCAATGGGTAACAGTCTAAAAGCACTGCTCAAAGTAGCATTTAATAATCTGCTATTGTGTCCAACCTGTTGTCATCGTAAGGATCTGCACATGTAACTCCTTTAGCCTCTCAAAAATCTCAGGTAAGTGTGTGGCTGACTCTACCATTCCTTCAAGTATCAGTTATTGGTTAAAAGGGGGCAACTCCACTGGAGCCTGGGTTTTCTCTGTTGAAGCACTTGCAGGAGGCTTTCCACAAACAGCTCACGCCACTCTAAAGTATCTGTGAGGCTTTGAGCTTGGGGAACTTCACTTCGAGCAGCTGGGTTCCTTCTCTGCTCTGTCTGCTGCCGTCCAGCCCCAGCAAGGACCAAACTGAAGGACGTTGCCTCACCGCTGCTCCTGCGAGCCGAGTGGCTCTCTGGACAAGCCGAGAGGCCGAAAGGCATCAGGCTGCACTTAGCAAAAGCTGGGACGGGGGAAATCCCCCTTCCAGTCAAGGCCAAGGCCGATTCATGGCCCCCGGGCGCGCAAAGGGAGAGGCCTCAGCTAGGCGACTAGTCAGCACCGTCAGGCCACGGCCCGCCGCCTGCCAGCCGGTCTGCGCAGGCGCGGCCGCTCGCGCCCTTCCTTGCGGGGGAAAGGCGGGGAGCACGGGCCTCTCCGGGCGGGGCGCTGCGGGCAGTGACGGTAGCGGAGGCCACGCCCCAAGGAGGAGGGGAACTTCCGGCCGCGAGCGCAGAAGCCGGTCAGTCGGCCGAGCCACGGTCACGCCCACAGGGGAGGGGGCGGAGATTCCGGCCAGCTCGGGCCGCTTACATAACAGAAGGGGCGGGTTCTGCGCCTGCGTCACTAGCCGGTTCCCAGCAGCGCCCGCGGCCCCCCTTATATAACCGGCATCCGGGCGCCGAGGCGCTCTACATTCAGTGGCCTCGACCAACGGCGTCGGATCCTGTGCTACCTTTCGCCACCCACTTTAGGTGACCGGGATCGTCTCGCCCACCGCCACCATCACCATGCCCGGGTATTCCAGCGACAGGGATAGAGGGTGAGTCCGGGGGCCCGGCCGGCGCTAGCCGCCGCCAGCGTCCGGACTCTTTAGACCGACTGTGGGGTTCTGGTGGTTGGTTGTTTTTTTTAGCCGTTTAAAATGGCGGCGAGTCGCGGGCGTTGGGCCCTGGAGCCCTTCTCCTCAGCTCTTGACGTCTCGAGGTCTCCGGAGCTTCGCGAGGGGAGGCCGGGGGAGGGGAACTGGCTTCAGGAGCTCTTGGCGAGGGCGGCCACTGTGCGTGGGTGGCTGTACAGTCTCGGACGGGGTTGGCTCCGTCCGCCTTAGCGCAGCCCCCGCTTGTATGTGACCGCTTAGGAGGGGCGCGGGTGGTTTTTTTGTGGGGAAAAGGGACTCGCCCGCACTCCTCCGGGGAGGTACCCCCCAGTATGGATTGTCCACGCAGAGCTCGATTCTCCCCCCCCCCCCCCCCCCAGTGGGGGTGGGCTGGGGAGTGGCGGGCTGGCTGGAGGTTTGTGGGTCAGTGGGTTGGCCGGGCGCTTCGTCGATGCCGAAACCTTGGGGAGCTTCTCGGTAGGGCGGTTCCCTCTTCCTCCCTTCACCCTCACGAGGGACGGTGGCTCTAGCTGTTGCTGGAAGAAGCCGGCCGGCTCCCGCTTTGTGTTGTGTAAGCGGATGTTAATGGCCGGCCCCGCCATGCGGTGACTGAGGGGAAATCAAAATGCCGGCTGCTGCTGCCTTTGTTCCTCCTCCTCCTCCCCCCGCCCAGCTCAGACTCTAAAATGGCAGCGGCTGGAAAATGTGGCGTAGACAGAAATGAGAGACAAAGGAAACAGCGCTGGCAGGAAGCAGCGGCCACTCTGGGAGCGCTGTGTTGTGCTGGGAAGGATCGCTCCCAGCGCCTGCCCGGCCAAAACTGGGGAGCAATTGGGGCGGGGGAGGGAGCCCCAGGCTCGGATCCGTTTAGCGGTCCTCAGTGCAGGGCTTGGCGTCGCTTCGAGCTGTGCCTCAGGGCTGCGAGGACAGGCTTTCGAGACAAGCCTTTTCTGAATGGGGGGGGACCAAATGTCAAATGCTAACATAAAATGCACGGCCTCGTGAAACATCGGTTTTGAGGGAAGTCTGTCTTTTGGGATACAAGAAAACTGTTTAAACGAAAGCTATCCCAAGGTTTTGTAACTGCCCCTACCCACTTTCTGCAGGCTGACGCACAATGGGAGTGTCACTTGGGTGGGAAACCATTTTGATTATGGGGTAATACAAAGGTGTTAATGCCCTTGCTTGGCCTATGCTCTAAGTTGCTAATAGGGCTTTCAATTTCATTCAATGGTCAAGGGAACTGCAAAGATAGATACATGTTACTTTAGCTTTTGAATATGAATTGTAGCTAGACAGGTTGTGGCATCTGCAACTTAAGTATGTTTTTTGAAGTTTCAGTATCCAGCAGGTGGGGTTTATAAATCTGAATTGTAAAGTTAGAGGATGGACCGCAAAGATAGTGGTTAAGCTCTAGAAGAGGACCAAAATGTTCCTCTTGGATTCTATGTTACAATCTTCTCTAGGTTTGGAGCCCCCCGTTTTGGAGGAAGTAGAGGTGGGCCTCTTTCTGGAAAGAAATTTGGAAACCCTGGTGAAAAACTTACAAAAAAGAAATGGAATTTAGATGAGCTGCCCAAATTTGAGAAGAACTTCTATCAAGAACATCCTGATGTAGTTAGACGTACTGTGGTATGTACCCTATCTAACTCATACAAAAGTACACAAATCAAGTGCAAACATGCTGAGGGTCACGGGGCCCAACAGGCATGGATGTGGTAACTTAAAATATAACTTTGGGATCAAAGCTTATGTCTAATAATGTTGGGTTTTTTGTCTTGCAGCAAGAAGTTGAACAGTACAGATCAAGCAAAGAAGTCACAGTTAGGGGCCATAACTGTCCAAAACCGATTATAAACTTCTATGAAGCTAACTTTCCTGGTAAGTGAAGACTAACTTACTGGTTGTTCTTCCAGGCTTGATTAAGATAAAGTCGAAGTTAATAAGTTTCAATTTTCTCTTCAAGCAAATGTTATGGAAGTAATTCAGAGGCAGAACTTCACTGAACCAACTGCTATTCAAGCACAAGGATGGCCTGTTGCATTGAGTGGATTGGATATGGTTGGAGTGGCACAGACTGGATCAGGGAAAACACTGTCTGTAAGTTTTGATTGTAGCCTGGAATACTGCTGGATTTCAGCAGTGAAAGTATGGCCTGGCTTAGTGCAGGCTGAATGCTTCTGGGAAGAGATTGTAATGAGACTTTTCTTTCTTCCAAACAGTACTTGTTGCCTGCTATTGTGCATATAAATCATCAGCCATTCCTGGAGCGAGGAGATGGACCTATTGTGAGTATCCCTAAATGAAAGGGGATCTTAATTTCTAGAGACTCTGATTTTATTTTTACAGTCCAATTGTCCGTGCTCATAAGAGTGCATAGCTGTATTGGTTTTCTCTGTATGACTAAAGTGGCTCCATGTTTTGGTAGTCTTCTAAGAATATTCTACAAGCTTTGGTTGGATTGTCCTTAAACACAGAACAGGGTTAGATGTCCCATTTTGGGAATTGCTGTCCCTTGGAGGCTAGTGACTTTCGGATATCTTGCCACACAGCATAGGTTAGTGTTTGGTGGTGATGGAGATGTTTAGGTAATTTAGTTTGTTGGTTTGGGCTACTTAAATCCACTTTAGTCATTCTGGCACTGAAGGAATATATGACAACCTTTCCATTTCAAACTAGTGTCAGGCTAGAAGCTTCAAATAGATATTGAACTAAAAGCTGGGCATCTTATTTCCAGTGTCTTGTGCTAGCACCAACTCGTGAACTGGCTCAACAAGTGCAGCAGGTAGCTGCTGAATATAGCAGAGCGTGCCGTTTGAAGTCTACATGTATTTATGGAGGTGCTCCAAAGGGACCACAAATTCGTGACTTAGAAAGAGGTATGGATAAGCCTTGGTGCATCTCTGTATAAGGCAATGTGAAAGCTACTTCACCTGACTTCACTGCTTGGTTTTTTAGGTGTGGAAATCTGCATTGCAACACCTGGAAGACTTATAGACTTCTTAGAAGCTGGAAAGACCAATCTCAGGAGGTGTACTTACCTTGTCCTTGATGAAGCTGACAGGATGCTTGACATGGGATTTGAACCTCAGATCAGAAAAATTGTGGATCAGATAAGAGTGAGTATAAATGGTTCATGCATTATCACTATTGCCGAAACCAATGCCACTGTGCTCATTGAAGTAAGGGTAGTGCAATTAAATTTTTCAGGCTTGCCTGAGTAGCTTTTCTTCCTTGGTTGGGCATTTGACTTGACTATATATTGGTCTTACGCTGACCTAGTCTCCTTCTCCAGCCTGACAGGCAAACTCTGATGTGGAGTGCCACATGGCCAAAGGAAGTAAGGCAGCTGGCTGAAGACTTTTTGAAAGAATATGTACACATCAACATTGGTGCATTAGAACTAAGTGCAAACCACAACATTCTTCAGATTGTGGATGTGTGTCATGATGTAGAGAAAGATGACAAGTAAGTGGGGGCAAAGCATTCAGTGTGTTTTTTAATGGTTAGTTTTAGTTTGTGAACTATGAAATGAATTTTTATTGATGGATTTTAGGTACCAGTCTGAGACTACTAAAAAAAAAATCAGTTTGTTAAAACTGAACTTGTGCAGTACAAGTCAATCGCAGCTCTAACCATCATCTCTTCGTAATAGGCTTATTCGTTTGATGGAAGAAATAATGAGTGAGAAGGAAAATAAAACAATTGTTTTTGTGGAAACCAAAAGACGGTGTGATGATCTTACCAGGAAAATGAGGAGAGATGGGTGAGTCTAATAGCTTAACTTCAGTGAGCCACCCCAGTAGTATGAGCATGCTCTTGATTCTTCATGGGTGACCACTTAACTGTGGTGTCAAAACTATCAAATACAGTGACACCAGGTGTCAGTTGAAATGCTAAAACTAACTCTAGAAGCTCTTTGGAATTTGCCAGTAGCCCTGTCTTTGACTAATTGTTGTCATTTAGCCCCAGCCAGCAACTAAGCACCATGGAGCTGCTCACTCACTTCCCCTCCACACAGTGGGACGGGAGAGAGACTTGTGGGGGGGAAGTAAAACTTGTGGGTTAAGAACAGTTTAATAGAGCAGAAAGGAAGAAACCAACAGTGACACTAATAACAATAAGGTGACAATAATCAAAGGACTGGAATACACGAAACAAGTGATGCACAAGGCAATTGCTCACCACTTGCTGACCAATGCCCAGTTAGTTCCCGAGTAGTGATCTGCCCCTCAGCCAACTCCCCCGGTTTATATCCTGGGCATGATGTCCCATGGTATGGAATACCCTTTTGGCCAGTTTGGATCGGCTGTCCTGGCTGTGTCCCCTCCCAACTTCATTGTGCCCTTCCAGCCTTCTTTCCGACTGGGCCTGAGAAGCTGAAAAGTCCTTGACTTAGTCTAAACATGACTTGGCAACAGCTGAAAACATCAGGGTGTTACCAACGTTATTTTCATACTCAACCCAAAACACAGTGCTGTACCAGCTACTAGGAGGACAATTAACTCTATCCCAGCTGAAACCAGGACAGTAACAAAACTACTTAAAGAATGGTCTGAGGTCAATCAAGTTATGTATTTTCAGGTGGCCAGCAATGGGTATTCATGGTGATAAAAGTCAGCAGGAGCGGGACTGGGTTCTAAATGGTGAGTATTCCAGCAGTTTCTGCAAATGTATCATCTATGTTACTTAATGAAGAAACTGATGAGTTGCTTGTGTTACAGAATTCAAACATGGAAAAGCACCAATCCTGATTGCTACAGATGTTGCATCCAGAGGTCTAGGTTAGTACAACTCGTAATGCCAGTTGCCCAAAGCTATTTTAAAGAAAGTCTATTGCTTTCTTTAACCTCTGCATTTTTCTAAGTTTTCTTCACATAAAGGTGCAGTCTTTGTGGCAAGGCCTAGGCATGACAGTCGGAGGACTCGAGGGGGATGGAGGACTAGTGGAAATGATCGGCTGGCTGCTTCCAGTCAAATAGAGAGGTGAAAGCTGAGAGCATTGTGTGCCAGTAATCTTCAAAAGGCAAAGACCATCCTTTAAACTACTACCCCATAAACTGTTCTCTCATGAAATAAGCAGTTTCATTCACAGTTCACTTTGCCCTGGTATTTCTCTTCTCTCCATGCTTTGCATGATTTGCCATGGTGCAGTACTGTTAGTTTTGTGCATACTGTCTGCTGTGATCTGTGGGTCTTTGAATTTCAGTGAGTTTGCTGAAATGTCGAAGAGAGTAATTACAAACTTCAATGTTCAATGAAATTTTTTTCAACCATGAAATGGAGAGAGCAGCTTTAAAATGTACTAAGCCTTGTACAAATTGGTGAGTACTGGCACATGAAATCTGAGAAAAAGTCCACCTCTCACTTTAGCAAGTGGGGCAGGAAAGCAATGGCTTTTCAAATGCCTTTGAAAGTCGAAGTTCCTCCACCTATACATAGTCGTCATGTCGAGACCTGCCAGAGAGAGACACATTCTCAAGTGAACCCTGGCTTCTTGGAAGCGCTTGCCTAGACGAGACACAGTGCATAAAAACAACTTGGTGACTTTGGGGGGACAGGTATGTTTTTCTTGCAGCTGCGGTTCAAAGGTCTTGGCAAGACGAGCAGTGTGGCCCCTTTTTTTTTTGAGCTTCTAATGAGTGTGTATGTGAAGGACCTTGTATGTTTTTACTCTAAGGTCCTCAAATGAGCACATGAAGAGGCTGCTGTGAGCTTTAGTGGCCCTACTGCAAGAAGCATTCAGATGTCACTTGATGATTTGTAAAGGGGACTCTTGAGTTGGGAATGACAAGCAAATGCATACTCCTTTATGGTAAGGTTTTGGATCACAGGGTGGGTGATGAGACGGGAACAGACGGAGTGTGCATAACTTTCTCTTCCACAATACTCGTGCAGAAATGGATGATTCTAACACTGTTCTTTGCAGCCATTATTTCCTTTAAAGTACTATTGTCTAATGTTTATCTTCGATTTGGCTGTTGTGGTGTGCAAAACTTTGTACCTTGCTTTTTGCCACACTGCAACACTTTACAGATGTGGAAGATGTGAAATTTGTCATCAATTATGACTACCCTAACTCCTCAGAGGACTATATCCACCGAATTGGACGAACTGCCCGCAGTACCAAAACAGGCACAGCATACACATTCTTTACTCCTAACAATATTAAGCAAGTAAATGACCTCATCTCTGTGCTTCGGGAGGCTAATCAAGCCATCAACCCCAAATTGCTTCAGTTGATTGAAGACAGAGGTTCAGGTAAGTACTGTTCTTGACCACAGTGCATAGCTTTCCTCTTGGAACAAAATGGAAAGTCAAATTCCACCTCCAGCCTCTCTCCAAAATGGATGTGGAAGGTGGTTTAGCTACCAGTTACGGTGACCTAAAAAGGTATTTATTAACATCAATAACAAAAAAACAACACCCCCTCCTCACTCATGCTGTGGTGCACCTATGGCTAGCGCTGGCTAAAGATGCACTTCTGTTTGCTCTAAAATAAAACGCTTCAGGGCTCAGTTTTGTGGCCTTCCCTCATATGGCTAGGAAAGATGGATGCAAGTGTCCTACTGGCAAGAGAAAAGTGACTTTTTGCCTCGATGTCACCACTTGTGTTACAGGGGACAGTATGTGACTCTCCTTGTAGGTTAGACATGGCTTTCTCTGTCAAAGTAGCCTTCATCTAACTAGATTCCACTTAACAACTGGAAAGCTTTTATAGTAGCTTTGCCTTGCTGGGACAGAGAGAAAAGTGTTTCTCTTACTAGCTGAACTCATTTGGTGGTACATAAAATCAGCCTTTATGATACACGTAACTATGTCTTGTCTCTTTTAATAGGTCGTTCCCGAGGTGATCGACGTGACAGATATTCTGCGGGCAAAAGGGGTGGATTTAGTAGTTTTAGAGAGAGGGAGAACTTTGAGAGGAACTATGGTGCATTAGGGAAGAGAGACTTTGGAGCAAAAACTCAAAATGGGGCCTACAGTGCCCAAAGTTTCAGTAATGGAACTCCTTTCGGAAATGGCTTTGCAGCTGCAGGCATGCAAGCTGGCTTCAGGGCTGGTAACCCTGCAGGAGCTTACCAGAATGGCTATGATCAGCAGTATGGAAGTAATATTGCAAATATGCACAATGGCATGAACCAGCAGCAGTATGCATATCCTGCCACTGGTGCTGCTCCTATGATAGGTTACCCAATGCCGACAAGTTATTCTCAATAACTTAGTGTATTTAAATGTCTCAGTTTTTTTCATAATTGCTCTTTATATTGTGTGTTATCAAAACAGGATAGTTATTTAAGAAATGGGAAATGCAGAAATGACTGCAGTGCAGCAGTAATTATGGTGCACTTTTTCGCTATTTAAGTTGAATATTTCTCTACATTCCTGAAACAATTTTTAGTTTTTTTGTACTAGAAAATGCAGACAGTGTTTTCAAAGTAAATGTACAGTGATTTGAAATACAGTAACAGAAGGCAGTGCATGGCCTTCCAATAAAGATATTTGAAGACTGAATTTTCTTTCAGATGGCAATTTTCTCAACATGTGCACAACTTTACATTAATGGAATGTCAAATGTTTTTATATTAAATTCTAGAAAGGTTTCTCAACTGTGTCTGATTAAACATAATAAGCTTATACAAAAACCAGCCTTGCCTTGATTGGGCTAGATTGCTTAGCATGGCAGGCTCTGCTTTGATGGGGAAGAAAACTAAAGCTGGCTTCTAAGTAACTGTTGGAAACAGTGCTCTTCCTTGTCTCACTAGTGTAGGGCCAGTTTTTGGAAAAGATCTGCTGGAGTAATGGTGTAGCTAAAAGTCTTGCTAACCGAAACTCTGCAGTAGTGTTGCTAATGAGCTGCTACAAGCGTAGGAAGCTTTTGCAGCACTGTAACTGTCACCTTCACATGAGCATATGTGCAGACTAGGCTTGAGTGTAATGTATCTACAGCTGTCAGGCCTTGTGAGTTAGCATGCGGGCTTACTATGAGCTTCAGAGAAATGGGAAGATCTTAGTATTAAAAACTTCAAATTATACTTAAACTGGTATTGAGCAGTGATTTCTTTATGGAAGTGGGGGGAGGGAAGTGGGGTGTTGATCCATGAATGTACTTCATGGATTTTTTTACAGGACTTGTAGTACATGCAAATGACTCCATAATCTCAAAGCACGGCCTGTGTTCAGTGAAGCGACGGCATTGTCTTAATGCGGAGTGTAGCTGGAATAATACTTGGTGCTGGGGTTAAAGTACTTTATGCTTTCAAGTACGGTTTATTAAAATTCCAGTTAATACTGACTTTCAGTTCCTTCCTCTTGTTTATCAGTAACAGTGATTAGTTTCAGATTTAACTGATTAACTACAGCGTAATGTATTCAAGGCTGAATCTGCATGATCAAGGAAAGAATCTATTTTGAACCTATGTCAGACTTTTTTTTTTTTTTTTTTTTTACACTTTAGATATTTTTGGTATAGTTTGTGCTTAGCTCTTGGTGGTTGTTTTCCTCTGAGGCTGAGCTTATAATGTTCTTAACCACAGCCTAATCTGCCTCTTAATTACATATTTCTGCCATTTGATGGTAATTTCATGATCATTGTTGTTGCTACGAGAACTTCAGCTGGAGTTCTGAAATACTACCACATTTGAGTCTAAAACTGCAGGTGACAATGTGGAAAGTCTTTAATTGGCTTTGCAACACTCCCCTTGGCCAGTGCCATCAGTGTTAAAGACAAGGTAGTAGATGGTTAGTTATCTTTGAAATACGAGATGCTGATTGCCAAGTTTCCAGGTCAGTTGCCTGAAACAAAATGCATGGACAGCTTATTTTTGTTTTAAAAACTTTAGTATAAAGTACATGTAGAAAACTTGTAGCTTGTGAATTAAAATTGGCAGACTAGAGTCTTTAGCAGTGATACAAAGAACAAATGGCCTCTATCTGTTTAGATGGGAGATAGGCGTTTGCAAGTCATACTGGTTGGAAGTGTGCTTTGGAAACTGAAATCAGGAAACTGGGAAGAGTTGCACCTTCTCACTCTTAAAGTACAGGTTTTTCAAGGTTGTAGATTCTTGGTGGACTTAAGTGTAATTACATGACCAAATCAGCTACCTTCAGAAGCTGAAGTAACAAGACTCAAAAGTTCTGTCTTGCTTCTGGGGTGTGGTTTGTGAGATTTTTTTTCTTTTTTAATTTTCCTGATAAACAGGACAATGTCTTGAATTTTTTTGCCTTACAGTGTTTCCAAATGACCATCATTTAGGGGAAGTGCTCCCTGAGCGGGGAGGGTGGTCACATAAAATGATGAAGAAAAAAAAGCACTCTACTGCCTAGGCTCGACAATCTTACTGGAGCTACCCTGGGAGAATTGAGCTTATGGCCAATCTGCCTTAGAGATAAAATTGTACCTAGCACTACTTTTGCACCTATGAGTAGCAACTCGTCCAGCTGGTCCAGTGGCCTACTAACATGTCTTCAATTTTCAGTCCATCCCTCTGCCATGTGGGCTGGGGTTGTGCAGTAAAGAACCAATGCTGAGATTATTCCAACTCTTGGGGACTTGACATACATGAATCTTTCATGACAGCCAGTTCACAAAAGGGCTCTTCTCTTAGGCTCCACCTTCTGGCACTGGTACAAAATTGTGATGAAGTACGTATGGAAATTTCCACTGCTCTGCTGTTGGGCTGCTCTGCCAGCTGTGAACTTGAGCAGCCTTTGGGAGCAGAGGTGCCTCTGCCTGTCCTGTTAGCGGAAGGTATTGCAGTAACAGCTGCAGCTCTGCTTTCTGCTTGGAAAGCCTTTAAGTTGCTTCAGACCCTACAAAGCGACGTGGAGCTGCTCCCGTGAGATCTGTACGGGCTTTCCCCCTAGAAATCTTCCTGTGCAGCTGTAAGGTGTTGCTATGACAGCGAAGGGTAGGGTCTTTCTCCCCTCACAGCCATGTCCTCGTGTCCCAGAGGGGAAGGCTGGACGCCATCTCCTGACACGTGCAGCCTCAGCCGCGGGAAGGCTGGCGTCCCGGCTGCCGTGGCTGGGCTGGAGGGTACGGAACACCGGCGGCAGTGGGGCCGGCGCTGGGCCGCAGGGGAGCGGCCGACCCCCGGGAAAAGGAAACGGGGTGGGGGGGGGTAGCGCCCTGGCGGGGCGGGCGGGCCGGCGGCGGAGTGCCAGCGCGCACGCGCGGCCACCGTGTTCCGCTCCGCTCCTGACAGGCCGCCCGCCAGCTCGGTTCTCTGCGCGCGCGCAGGGCGGGGCGCGGCTCGGCGCATGGGCAGTGCCCGCACCATCGCCTTCCCCACCCCCGCACCCGCCATGAAGGAGGAGGGAAGCGAAGAAGATGGCGGTGGGCTGCCGCCAAGGGGGCCGGTGGTGCGGCTGCGCTCCCTTGGGGCGGCCCATCCTGAGACGGCGGCCGCCTGCTGCGCGGGTCGCGGAGGGGGTGGAGGTCGCGTCCCCGGCGCGGCCCTACACGGCGGCCGGCGGGCGTGAGGCGGCGAGCGGGGAGGAGCTACTGGAGGTGTGCTGGCGGCGGCACTTCCTGCGGGGTGGCGCGGAGCCGCGGCCGGCGCTGCCGTGGCGAGCCTACCTCAGCGGCTGCCACCCGGGCTTCGGGCCGCTGGGCGTAGCGCTGCGGAGCAACCTGGCGGCCCAGTGGTGGGACTCGGCGCTGGCTTTCCGGGAGCAGGTGTTCGCGGTGGATGCCCCGCTCCACGGCCCGCCCGCTGCCGGCGCTCTGCAGGCCGGGCCGGGTCTCCGGCTGCTGCATTCGGAGACGCTGCGCGAAGCCCTGCAGGGTAGGGGCTGTAGCCAGGAGCCGGGCGGTCCGTCTCTGGAAGTGCTAGGGAGCGCGGGGATGCTTCGTGAGAGCCTGCTTCCCGGTAGGTGCCTCGTCCGACACCGCGGGGGTGAGGGGGCTCTCTGGAGAGCTCTGGGCAGCCTAGACGCCTGCTCGCGTTTTTCTTGCCGGGAGCGAAGCAACTGTGTTTAGGGGAATTTTCCAGTTGCGTTAGTGCGCTGGGAAGGTTTCACCTACACGCTGTGAGATTGTGTCCTTTTTAAGGCCCTGAGCAGCATGAACACCGAAGTGTGCATCGGGTGCCTTCCCTTGTAATTAGGGGAAAGGCACATTAAAATCACAGTTGGCAAAATACCCGGAGGAATCAGGCCGCTGAGCTAATCTCTGCGAAACATTACACTAGTGGGACTCCACGTATAAACAGTACGGATATCATTTGTGCTACATTCATTCTGGCTAGTATTAAAAAAATAAAACTATTTGTGGCTACTAAAATTAGCAATTTGTCTTTTGACAGGTGCTTTGGCGCAATATATTAGCTGCTTAGAACTGGTGAACAAAAGACTGCCTTGTGGTCTTGCTCAAATTGGAGTATGCTTTCACTCTATTCCAGAAAGTGAACAACTCAACAAAAACCTTATAAGGTAGAGTAACAGAGGGGTTAATCCCTTTCCATACTTAAACCAACTGTTTGCACTTGTTTCATTTTTGGATTATTTTTGAATACTGTCTCTTGCTTTTTCCCCTGTTATTTTTGAAGGAGTTAACTTGCTGACCTTGCTATTGTTTAAAGAATAGGCGAAAGGACCACGTCTTTGCTTGCATGGTTTAGTTCTCCCAGAACGGCAGGACAGTGGCTTGATTACTGGTTGCGCCAGAGGCTGCAATGGTGGAGAAAGGTAATACCCATGGGAAATCTTGGCCTGCTCCTTTATATCTCAGAGAGACGGGGGAATAGACACCCTGATCGGTTTTATGGCGTTATATTGCTAGCCTGTTTTTGTCACTGAAGTACATATATTTCTTTTCATATTTTCATATTTTTTTTTCTGTTTTCATATATTTGTGTTTGTAAGTGATTTGGGATCAAAATGCTGTAAAATAACAAAGAGGTTTGGGCTGTAATTTATAAAAATCTTTTGTTGAAAATCACAGACTTCAGCTTGCATTACAGGCTTGGGTTTTGTACTTAATACAGCATGTACAGTAGTGATCATCTCTCATATCTTTTATTTTCAGTTTGCAGTAGGCCCATCTAACTTCAGCAGCAGTGACTTTCAGGACGAGGAAGGAAGAAGAGGATTTAATTTACATTACAGATTTCCTTGGGGGATAGAAACAATAGAAACATTGAAGAACCTTGGTGATACTGAACTGTTACAGATGTATCCAGGGGATAGCTCAAAATTACTTGTAAGCTTTACTATATTAAAAGTCTTTTCTGATAAAAATGATAACGTGTGAGAGAAATGGTTTCTTTGCTGGTCCAGTTGCTTAGCATGTGATTGTCTTTTTATTCTTTTGTTGTAAAAGCAGTACAGTTGATACTCTGGAGTCAGACCTTGATTTTCAAAAGCAGATAAAATAGTGTTTTGGGGGTTTTTTGCAAGGAGTTAATTCTCTGAAATTAGAAACGAGCTATATTGACAAGACAGCTGTTGACAGCTGCATAGCCTTTACCTGTACGTAGATGTCAAGACAGACTTGGTCTGTGTGTTGCAGTGTTCATGTCAAGAAGAACCTGTAAATGTTTTCTGTTTCTGTAGCTTGTCTGATTTCATATGTGTAGAAGTTTATGTGGATTAATGGATTATAAACACTGCAAAATGGCTTTATATGTTACCACACTCAGAAGAGGGAATGGACTAGAGGGAAACCTTTCCAAGAATATATTGGAGAGGGACAAATTTCTAGTGAATGGCAATGTTTGAAAAGTCAGGCTGAACAGAGAAAATGAGAGTAACTTGGTACTTTACCAGCAAATTGCAGCCGTCTCCTTCTTGTGACGGTCCTGTTTGTCTTTCCTGGTTTTGCAGCTTATTTCTATACAGAAGGCAGAAGACTAATGTAACCCACAAAACTGGGTTACATAGTGATTTCTCAAAATGTGGAGACAGATCCTTGTGGTCACTTGGAAGTAATCTACAAACCTCCAAAAGAAAATGCAGAGTTTCAAGTATATTGGCCAGAGATTTCAATTTATGATCATAGAACAGGACAAGAAAATAATCCCATCCTGCTCTGATCTTCTGCTTTCCCCAGTGTTACAGTCTTACCTAGTTACTCTTACACTTTTAAGATTGCTGGTAACTTTTTAAAATATATGTCTGATTGTATTTTAAATGTAGTAAGGGTGCTTAAGCTCAATGCCTCATTATACATTTAAAGTAAACAAAAGTTTTCTGGGGGGACAGTCTTTGAGGTATCCCTTTGCGGGTTTTTTCTCTTCAGGGCCGAGATGGAAGGAAGAATGTTATTCCTCATGTTCTGTCTGTGAGTGGAAATCTGGACCGAGGAGTATTAGCATATCTCTTTGATTCTCTACAGCTAGCTGAGAACCCATTAACAAAAAAGAAAAATTCACAGAGAAAGGTAACTTTCTGTAGAAAGTGTAAGGAAGGATGTATGATTGAAGGCAGGGGCAGGTCAAAGTACAAAACCCACAGACAGTGTGGTAAATTCAAGTATGGAGATACCCTCCTTTTCCACATCGCTATCCTCTTTTCCCTTCCCCAACAGGTGCAGACAGAATGCTTCTTACTGGTAGCAATAGGCTGGCCCTATGGGACTGCCTCTGCAGTCCTTTTCACCCACATAAGCAATTTTTCTCTCGTTCTGAGGTCACCTTTCCTGTTTTACCTTCTTTCTCTGATGAGTAGGTAGGCTCTTGCCATGCAGGTGATGAAGGAGTTAAGAGGAACGGGAATGTAGCTGCTGTGCCTGGAAAAGAGGAGTTTGTCTCTTCCAGCAGCATTTGAAGGTTGCTGAGGAGTAGAAAAAGTGGGTTGCGGGTGGTAGTGGGGCATTTCCCCAAGGACCATCATTATGCCCGCTCCTACCCTGGTTTTCTGGAGTTAAGAGTGCTAGCCTTCAGACAGCACTTGTTAATCAAACAGCCATTTGCTCTGTAAGAACAGGCAGTAGACTGGACTGCCCGCTGGGCTGTCTCTGGTCACTCTGGCTCCATTAAAGATGATGGAGCTCTGCTAACAAAACTTCATCTCTTTGCTGGGGCTAAAATGGAGTAATTTCTGCCACACTAACCTAGCTGGTATGTGTGCTAGTTATAAAAAATACAGCTTGCTTCTAATTCAGGATTTTGTGCTATGAGAAAATTTTTGCATGTTTAGAACCTTAATTTCAGTGAAAAAAATTTAATATTTGCTAGTTCTGTTTAGAATTTCATGCTAAATACATTTAGTAATCTGTTGCTTTTTGTACAATTATTAGGTACTTAAGCTGCATCCTTGTTTAGCACCTCTTAAAGTGGCCTTGGATGTAGGAAAAGGTCCAACAACAGAGCTGAGACAGGTACGTTATAAGAAAGTATTTTGAGCATTGACTCTCAGTGTAACCTTCTGTTACAATTCAGACGCTGTTTATGTTGGGGAAAATCATGCTGCTGCTTCAATTCTCAGAGATTCATAGTTGAACAGGTGTCACAGTGCTTCCACTATGCAGCTTGTGAGTCGTAGCTAAAGGAGTACGCTGCAGACAGTGGGTAGTAGATGCCTTCCTTGCATTAACACGCTGCTTTTAGTACTATTAATAGATTTGATACTTGTTCCATGTAAAATTAAGGAAAATGACAAACACAATCCCTCTCAGCTTTTGGATCTTTCAGAATTACCTTAACACATGGGACGCATCTTCAGAAGGATTTTTTAAAAAGTTTTTATTTAAGTCAGTCATTAAGCCAGTCCCCACAGAAGGGAGGAAACGTACACTGGCATGCTTTTAAATAGAAATGGAGATTTAATTGGCAGGATGCTTTCTACTTTGAGATTATTTCAGCCAGAAAATTAACACTGGCTAGGAGTGCTAATACCATACATACTAGAGTTTTAGTGGTTTCTTTGTATAGGATTTCAAACCTTCAAAGTGTCTTTTAACTTCTGTTTTTAAATAAACACAGGTTTGTCAAGGATTGTTCAATGAACTGTCAGAAAACAGAATTTCCGTATGGCCGGGTTATCTTGAAACCGTGCAGGTATCTCTGGAACAGCTTTATACAAAGTAAGGAGAAACAGTCTTTTGTAAATTAAACTAAGAAGGTGAAAGATGACTTGCTGTGGACTAGCAAAAATATGCCTGTTTTCAGTAAGAAGTCATCGAGTGCAGTAACTACCTGACTGAAGGCAGGTATCCTGAACTATAAACTTCGATTCAATTAGTTTTATTACAAAGAACAATGTCAGATAGTTAATATTTAAAACTAAGTGAAGTATAAGCCTTTCACATGTTGTTGTTTCTCTGAACTGTGAAATGCCTTTGAGAGACTCTACTATTGAAAATAAATTTCTTAAGATGAATCATAAGCTCGCAGAACTGTTTCCCACCCTCACCCCCCATTTTTGCATCTGGACTGGTTCTGTGTTTCATTCCTAAGTACCATTTCAAATAACACACTGTGTGTAGTCTTGAAATTAAAAGTTCTTCCAAGTCTGGAACCATTACCATTAGTGTATGTGATGGAATTATTTGTGCAGACAAAACCTATTCCAGTTGAGGGCTTCATATACGATTTGTTGATTGGGAGTGAATTTTGAGCATATTGCTGCTCATGTCAGTGGATCTTGAGCATATTGATGAATATTTTTTCCTGAGAGAAAATAAATACGACTGTTTGTTCTGTGCAGTGGTCTTCAAAGTAAGTCTGGCTGTTAAATAATGGAAGAAAGATATATTCTGCTTCTACAAAAATACTCTCTTAATAGGTCACCAGATAACATTCTTCATATGTACTGAAGTAACTAAATAATTTAAAGAAATGTAATCAGGAAAGCAAGGAATGGCAACAAGAAAACTGGTGTCTTCAAACTGTACTTAGTGCAGTATAGCAAAAATAAGTATTTACAGTTTATGGTCATTTGTACATAACTTATCTGAGTTTTTTGTACACCAAAAGCAGTAACAGGTGTGCTCTTTTCTTTGTAGGTACGATGAGATGAGTGTTCTCTTCATGGTCTTGATAACTGATGCCACCCTAGAGAATGGAGTGGTCCAGCTGAGAAGCAGAGACACCACCATGAAGGAAATGATGCACATTTCTAGGCTGAAAGACTTTTTAACTAAGTATATAACATCAGCCAAAAATGTGTAAACTTAAATTAATTGAATAAAAGGAATTTCTTAAACATCTGTGCCTGAACTGACTTCTGCGGTGTCAGGGACTCATTGGTTTCTCTGCAAATAGTTGTGCTAGAACTTGGTGGTGCATGTGTTTTCTGTGAAATCTAGACCATCTAGGTCTTCGAGGTTACCTTGAAAAGAGGGAAGCGACAAACTTGTCCCTCATTAGCAGAGCTAACCATATTCTTTTTCATGTCTTCAGTTTTACTACCTCATTGAAAATACTCCATCCTAACCTAAAAATTCACCTTTCATCTGTGTATTGCTGACACAATTATGGTCTTTGCTGGAAAATGCTATTTTATATAAAAGACTTCCAAATCTTAAATGTTTTAATAACATCAATATCTTTGTACTGTCAGTTTGTAGGAATGTATTTTAATCACATGGCCTCAGTTCTTCAACATTTAAGCTGCTTGATCTTGCACTTGATAAACATAAAAATCAGAAATACATTATCAAGAGTAATAGATGAAATAGAAGAAATACATTTTAAACAGTTTTTGACAAGCATTTTTGTGGACAAAAAATGTTTGTACATAGAAAATGGTGGAAAAAGACTAATGTGTGATCATATTGATCCTATACCTAAGTGTTGTGGTTGAAATCAGATACAAGAGTTTGCATTGATATGAAATTGATTCTGATCTTCTGTAGATTTACTATGCGTGTACAGCTTAAGTCATTATATTAAAGTGCTTTAAGGTGTGTGCAACAAGGCATGCAGCCACGGATAGTCATCAGTGTCATGAAACACAAGAACTTGCCTTAAAAATGTCTTCTATTAACCTGGTGCTTATTTAACTATATACAGATAATTTGTAACAAGAAGATTAATTGCTGCATAGTGTAATGCTAGATATAATGCAAGGTTAGCATAGTGTGGTTGCGTGACTTACTGAACTCATGGAATTCTACATAAGCTGGCTATGGAATGACATTAAAACAACCCAGAAACTTCTAAAAAACAGCCTACAGCAGGATGCAGAATTTGTTTTGGAGTCAACTGTCCCAAAAATTAATTTTAGCATCCTATCCTTACTCTTATAGCTGAAGTAATGTTGAACTGAGAAATTGCCATCCTTGCTGCTACGTAACAGCAGGTACAGAGGCCAAATATGGATCCTTTAGCGTATGCCTAAGAGGACAACACAGGTGGGTTTTTTTTTTTTAATACTTGACTAAAGCCTTTTGATTATCTTCTGTTTGCATACAATCCAGTTTTTACTTCAGGAGAATTGTTAAATGTATGGGAACTTTGGTCTGGGTGAAAGCTTTACATCATTTATGCCTTTCTGTTTATTCATCAGATGCATATAATGCCAGACTATATATTGTGTCCAGTAGGATCTTACGTGGCAGTGGTTGCATTGGTTTGTTTCGTTTTGTTTTTTATGGTGCTATTTGGGCAATAAACTGCTGTTTGTCCAATGGGATTGCTGTTTGGGTCTTTGCTAATTCCAGTTTTTACCCATTCTGCTTTTTAAGTTGAAGTCCTTAGAGATCATGACTTGGGGATTTTGCTTGCTAGTAGAGAATGAGCTGTATTGTCTGTCTACAAAATAATTAGGCCAGGAAACTAGTATCTAAACATCATCTCTTTCTGTGCAGACTTGGTGGTACTTATCACATCTGAGGACGGAAAGATTCTTTAAAAATACATGATTAATTTAATCAGAAAAGAGATCTTACCTTGTACTCAATCTCTGATGAAGACCTTTGAATAGTCTGTAGCACATGCCCTCTTCTCTGTTAAAAGCCAGAATAACAGTTCATGATTCCTTTTTTTGGTACGGATACACAACAGAAGAATTCATATACCATCAGCAACTTGGTCGCTAATAACATCTCCTGCATGGTTTCATAATGAGGCTGTTGAATTTTTGGATCATAGGAAGGTGACAGGCTTTTTACTTGTGTTTTTTTGTTTGCTTTTTTTCCCCTCAAAAAAGTCTTAAAAATTACTTTTAATTTCTCTGTACTAAGTAAGCAGTTTCAGTATGTAACTGCTACTATCTAAACCCTGCCTCCCCCCAGCAAAATCACCCCCAAACATATTTGTGCACATCAGATGTTCCAATATTGTAGCTTGATGTTTTCACCTTTCTCATCTTCTCTTCTAATAACAGAAAAGTTGACATATTCTTCTTCTGGTTTAACAGGCTCTGGATTAAAGATGATGAACAGCAGTTAACTCAATGACAAGAGACTGACCAGAGTTGTTGTTTTTTTTAATAATCTTGAAACAAAGCAGTGAGATACCATATCGAATATAAATCTGCTGTGCTTTCTGTAGCATTCATGGGCCTTATCAGAGCTATTGTCACTGTCCTTGCAGGCTGTGTGGGTAGAATGCTGATTAATATCTGGCACGAGCAGCGGCACAGAGCACTAAGCTAACACAGCAGAGCAGCCAGGATTCTACCTGCCTACTACATGAACAGGAAGGCAGATTTGCTCGGAGAGAATTACTGCCTTTTTGATATTTAGAAATAATACCTTTGCTGTTGGTTTGTTTTGGGGGTTTCTTTTTCGCTTGAAAATAGTGACATTCATGTGTAAGGCGACTGTAGAAAACTACAAGATAATAGCATTGTGGCTTTCATGTAATCATTATTGCGTATTTTCTGCAGTTGAAGTTGTACAATGTCTTAACTTAGGTCAGTTGCTTTGTTGTCTAGCATTACTTCCTAATTTCAGTTTGAACTGACTTTGAGTCTCGCCAAAGTTAAGAAACGTGGAATAAAGAACTATTGTGTACTAAACAATTTTGAATAGAATGCAGGAGCTACGTAAGTTTTATTTTGCTAAAACTTGCATATAGCCCACTTTTGTCTCTTAGTAAATGGGCATTGCACCTCTGATCTACGTACTGTCTTTTAATTTTCTTTTCCTCTGTAATGGCTATTTCAGTCCTCACCAAATGCAATTCTTCATTTTACTTCTGTTTACAGTGGATTTTTGTATAGAACTTCAGTTCATTCAACCAGTTGCAGTTTTGGCTGCATGGCTGACAAGGTAATGCCAAATATGGACCCTAAGGGACTTCAAATAATGCCTCTGCCAGGCACAATTAGTAGTAGTATTAGCTCACTTACTGAGTGACAGTAGGTGTCCCCTTCTGCTGCTTTTGCAGTATCTGAAGAAAATTGCCCATACTAGCTACAAATAGCATAATAGCATTCTTCAACTAAACTTTCACAAGTAAGTTTCATGACTGCATGGGGAGTAACGTGAACTTACCAATCTCTGTGTATATGACGTAGTTTTCAGACTCTTCTGCATTCATTGTTGAAGTAAGGCCAGTGGAGGACCTAGTAGGCTTAAATTTTTCTGCAAATTGTAAAAGAAAAACACATGCCTATATACATATATCAGTTTTTCTTAGAGGGAAATAAACAGCTCCATGATATTTTTTGAATACTTGGAGATCTCATATGTTATTTTCATGATTAAAATTACTCCTTAAACAAGGGCATTTTTAATAGAATTTCCTTTCTTTACTAAGAACCATGAGGTCCAATTCTTTCCAACATTTATGTGTATTAAATTAGATGTTGCTTTACTTCCCCGATCCCAGACCTGCCATCTAAAACATAGCTGTGAGGTTTTGCCTTGTCAATGTCTTGTTAAGTCGCCTATGCTGGTTAAGAGAACACTTGACTACATCCTAAAATACCAAGAGCATAGCTGTACTTGTAACATGATGTTTACACACTAAAATGTATTGACAACATAAATAAGCACTTCTGGAAAATGAAACAGACATTCAGATAACTCACTTGCTTTATATGAGGGTATTATGAAAAATGGAATTGCAACAGCCAATCCTATTACGATTAGTAGCAAGATCAGCCCAAGAGAAATGATCAAGGGTTGAGAATGGCTTCTCTCTTCTGCCAAAAAGAAAAAAATGTTTATGCAATGAAATGTTGTTTCATATTCTAAGTATTTTCTGTAAATTAAAATCAAGACTGCATTTCTTTCAGCTTTTGGATTAACTGTGGTTAACGTTAACGGCTCAGGAGAGTCCCAGGTGCACGCTGCCGCAGCAGAAGGAAGGGAGCTTGCTGGTGCCAGTAGACTGTCTCTTTCATAGGACCAGAGAGCAAAATGAAACTACACTCTCCCCAAGGCGGAGCAAGGTGGACCACAGGTCTCTTGTAAAAGTGAATCTTTTACGGTCATCCTTCATGGTCACTTGAAGTTCTGCCACTATCTAGGCTGCATGGAATTCTATCTTTTTGCATTAGTTTTAAAAACTTAAATTATTTTTTATTATAAAAAAATATATTTTGAACATTACATTGCACGAACAAAATTTCTGGCTAAAAAAACTTGCATTGTTACAACATTCTGAATTTTGTGTGGTCCCTGTTTATCGACAGTGGTAAAATGTTTCACGCATGCATACCTGGTAATGTAAAGTTGAAACTGTTGCTGTATTTTGTATTATTGTGAAAGCTGTTTTCAGCTCTGCATTTATAGGTTCCAAAGTCACTAGAGGAGTTAATAAATAGAAAAATCAGAGCTGCTTCCCTCTTCTGCATCTTCATAGGGGGAGAGATGCTTTGTCTTCCTTTGAAGAATATGTATGTGATAGGAAGAGAGCCGTTCTCCGAGAGACAAGACAGGGTCACATTCTGGCCTTCCTTTGCTTGAGAGGTGGGTGAGCTCAGCACTGGTTTGGAAATTGGCTCTGTAAAAGCAAAACTGAAAAGACTGTATCACTGTGTACGGGACAAGCTCCAAAGCAAGACTGAGAGTTAAGTGGCAACATTGGCAAATGAGATGGGCATCAAGGATGGAGGGCTCAGTGAGCCAGATCAGAATAGCACTGCTGACTCCTAAGGAAATAATAGCTGTTTGCAGTAAAGCTCAGCTCTGCAATCAAAGCAGACACACGTTGCAGCCCAAAACAGTACCTGCTGCAAACAAAACCCTGACTCCTGCTGCTGCAGATACATTGCATCAGACATGGCTATCTGCCCCTGAGATAAAATGTGCTGAGAAGGTATACAGAAAGACATACCTTTAAGGGTGAAGTTGAGACTGTTGCTGTATTTTCCACCACTGGAGATGTTATTCTCAGCTTTGCATTTGTATTCACCTACGTCACTGGCAGAGTTGATAGTCAGGTTAAACAAACTGGGGGTCAAGTCTGGCCTATTTAAAGTGGATACCTTCTGATTGCGTTTAAACAATGTGTATCTGACAGGTGGAGATCCAGAGTCTGAGTGGCAGGACAGGCTCACGTTCTGGTTCATCACTACATTCAAAGTCCCCTGAACAGGTATGAGCCTGGGATTGGACAGCATCTCTGGAAAGAAGAAACTTCTGAGTGAATTCACTGTACCTATCATCCAAGAAACTCTCAGATTTTTCCCCAAATATGTTGAGGACCAGGCTATACTTATTTCTGTTGAAATAGGCGCTTAATATTTTTTTTCCACCTCTGGTAGCGGGCAACACAACTTTATATTTTTCAAAATCAATATGCAGCTACAAACGATGAAAAATGCATCTCTTCATACAAAAGAAAGCATATACACACAAAGCCAACAGATGTATCCAGATGAACCAAGAAAAATACTTTCGAACTACAGCAGCAATGAAAATAATAGCAGTATAAAAGATAAATATAAATATGATGGGATGTTAATTGTGGAAGAAAGTAACCTTATATGCTAGTTGAGAGGCAGCATGTGAACCTGAAGGTAAAAGCAGTATTTTATTTGTGGCTGTAAACAGGCAGAATTAACCTTGTGTAAGCAGACTGAACTTTTGAACAGTAGCAGCAGGAGCCTTTAAGATCTATCAAATTAGTTTGCTTTTATGATATTACAGAAATAAATCTGTAATAAAAACTTGTAATGTCTTGTCATAGAAAATGGTAATAAACTAGTCATGACTAAGATAAGTTACGACACTTCTAGAGGAGAAAAAAATGTTTTAACAACTTAAAGCAATTTTGACTGTACATGTCAGTACATGTCAGCACGTCAGCAAAGAGACAGTTAACTTTGTATAGCAACTTGTAAACTGCCTCACTGCACAGACAGGGGTGACAGATTTAATTCTACATGAAGGTTTTGGGCTTTTTTTAATCCCTCCCCCATTTTTTGTTAGCAGTTGATTTCAGCACATATCCCCAAATTAAAAAAAGAGAACGTACCTTTGCCATTTGCAGTAGTTTTCTGAATCTGCTGAGACATTTGAACTAAGAGAAGAAAAGAAAGCTTTCAGACAAGAAACAATGGTTCTTGTTTAGAAAGATTTGTAATATGTAAGAAGTATGTCCTTGGCTTACAGTAAGAAAACAGCAGAACTGTGAGGAAAAACATTTTGTTGATAGTGAGCAAGACAGCTGGTGAAGCTACATTAATGAAATCTTTGAGGAGTGCCTCTAGGGGTTGAGGAAGTCCCAGTGATGATCTTCACTGATGTTTGTGTAAAGACTTTTGTCATATTCCACTTATATTTAGCCTATGGCAGACAGAGCAGCGGGCAGCAAAAAAGCTGTGGAGCAAGGAACAGCAGTTTGGGATACAACTAAATGTTACATAGAGTTGTTCTAAGATGTAGCTGACCTAATCAGCAGTTTTTCACGTGAGAGCTGTGTGGTGGAACCATGCTGCCATGCAGTATACAAGACTCTATATAATTTTTCCAGCACTGTTCTTATAAGGAAATGAGATCACTGATTCATATTAAAGAGTCACACATTTGCTAGAGATAATGCAAGTGATCATACGGCTGAGAGTAAGGGAGTATGTGGTACTGGTTTTTTTTTAGCAGCAATGTAATTTAAAAAAAAAATTAAAAAAAAGTATCAAATCTATAGAAGTTTTTAGATGCTAATAAATATTTATAGCTACCCAGCTTGTTAGGGAACTGTTTTGGTCAAACTTCAAATACTAAGCTGCGAAGAAGTGAGATCTTGTACTAGAAGGTACAAATCTAATCACGAACTTGAGTTCAACCCCACTGCAGAAACAAATTTGATTACTAATTTGATCATCTAATCAGTAATACAAAGCTACATAATTACAGTAAGTAGATGTTCTTTACTTATCCTCTGGGCAAAGTAGATGTATTCTTTAGTTATATATAGGCAATGCCTTCTGAAGAACTCTAGGCTCTGTCCTATGTGAAGAAGTAACTACTTATACCTTTAAAGTGTTGTTGTAATCCTTGCCTTATTTCTTTGTCTGTGGCTTTTGAAGGTAACAAGATAAGGCCCTACAGAGTCTGTCCTCTTCTGTGTAATACAAAATCCCTCTGAAAGCCTGGGGTGTTGCACCATTGCAGTTTCCTCACAGAATTTTGTGTGCAACTTCCTTCCTCCTCGTTTTGTTTTTTTGTTTAATTTCTTTCAAGACAACCTCCACCCTGCTCTCACAAATGTTTCTTATATGGAAATGCTGACAAATGCTGACAGCTAACCACAAGAGCGGACTATTTTTTTGCAGCTGGCAGGGGAAGAACTGGGAGCGTTTGTGCACTTCCCTGTTGTGGGGAGCTGTTCTTTGTCAGAAAACCGCAAAAAAAGTCCTTAAGACGCTCGCTGCCAGGTGATGGAGGCGGAGAGATGCCCCGAAAGCTGCGAAGGAGCCCGGTATCTCGCCCTCCTGTCAGGAGCAGCGGGGCGGCCCGCCCGCGGTAGCTGGCGGGAGACTGTTAAGCGCTGTGGCGCGAAGCGGTTTGGCGGCGCTGCACTTGTGCCTGCGGGCGGTGAGGAGGCCTGGGACGCCCTCCTTTCACCTGAGGGGCGGGCAGGGCGGCCGGGCCCGGTGCGGGAAGGCGGGAGGGGCTGCGGGCAGCCGGCTGCCTCACACACAGCTGGCGGCGGGATGCGGAGGGTACGTGGAGCCGTTAAGCCGCCGACGGTCTCTCACTCCTGCTCTATAAAGCCACTGAGGGGCTGGCTGATGTTCCTCACCCGAAACGTTTTCTTTTTCTAAGAAGCCGATTCATTTTGTGTGTGGGTAATGGTGAATAGTTATTGTGAGTTGTGAATTTGTCCTTGCCTTTTAAAAAACAAAACTTTAGTTGTCACCAGGATCTCTCGTGTACAGCAGCCTTAAGTGGTGTGTGTGAAAAGAGTTTGCTTGGTTCCCTCATAATGTGTGGCCTGGGTATCTAGGCAAAACAAGTGCTGGTTCACAGCGCTGGTGTCTATTTGGGAAGTGAGGAGAGTTCTTCCAGAACAGCTTGTGCTCTTTCTCCTCTGCTTTGGACTCTGCTAAGCAATCCTGCTCTGTCTCTTCCCTTGGGTGGAGGTCCTGTAGTTCAGTGCATCTGCCCTCAACGTTTGTTTTTGTTTTTTTGTTTTGTTGTCCTTGAAATTGGAGCTTAGGGTCTGAAACAGGAGGGAATATGTTTTCTTTGACACATCCCATCCACCTCAGTTACACATGTAGGATTATGAGGAAGAACTGCATTTCATTTAACTGTCCAATACTTGGGCCTAGCTGTTTCATCTGCTCAGATATCTATTTACTTTTATAATTTTATAATTGCTTTGGAGACAATTGATAGAGACACTTCCCATGTAAAAAGATTTTTGAACCATTATGATAGGATTTGGTAGCTGAGGCTTACTGATAAAGTTTGTACAAAAGCCAGACTGCAATTGCTAGGTCAGCACTAGGGGAGTCATAACATGTACTGGTTAGAAAATGAGACTTCAGATGAAGTACATAATGATTAAGTTAAGTCGATATAAAGAAGCTTCCAGAAAAATTTGCTTGACTACTCAGTCCTATAAGGCAAGGAAGGGCTGGATATACTAGAATTTCGTTAAAGCATAAGCCAACGGACTGTGTGTATTCATGGGTGTTGTGTGTGCCAATAATGCATTATTATTCTCAAGCACTGCTCTTGGAATAATGCTTTTAATTTCTGCTGGTTTATGTGGATATAGTTGTGAAGAGTATTCAACAGATCTGAAGGTGGATAGCATCTTTATGGCAGCTTTGTAAAAGGCTTTAAGGCAGTATTTTTCTACAACATGCGCTGGAAGTGTCCCAAAATTAAGAGAATGAGCTTCATTAAATCCTGTAGTATTACTCTGAAACAAAATGCTACTGTTTTATTTTGCCCTTCAGCAAGGAGAACAGCATCCATACTGTCCATATGGCATCCAGTTGGCTGTATTGTCAGTATGAAACAGGGAAAAAAGACAAAATTAGCCTTTGGCATTACCTTTCTGTGAAGTTTTGAATATTGACTTTGAATACTAACTAGCTCATTAGTCTCTTAAAGAGTGTCCTGGATAGTAGTAAATTAAGTTTACTTCCATGGTGATTGTTTTTCTGGCAGAGTTGGCTATTGACTTTGGACTAATACGATGCTGATTAGTTCAGTATGTGTATGTAGGGTGTTGTAGCATCAGTAAGATACTGTGCAAGCTTGGAGTTCCCTTTTTATTATATTTACAGATTTCCTGCCCGGAGTTCATGTGGTTGTGCATGTAAGAAGAACTGAATAAATTTAGCAAAGAGCAATGAACAGAAGTCACCCGGCTAAAACAAGTAAGTTAAAAAGCCTAAAAGGGAGATATGTTTCACTTCGTGCTGTGATAATATTCTGCTTCAAGCAAGCAGGTGGAAGAGAATAAAAGCCAAACTGAGATTTCACTCACAAGGTCAGTTCTCTGACTTGAGAATGGAAATAGTGTGAGATAGCATTCAGTAGTAAGGCTGTGAAGGCTTCACACTGTATCTGTCCTATTGTAGGCTTCCAGAGAAATTTGCATGTTTCAGCAGAATTATAAAAGTTATTCCCAGTCCCAGTTTCTCATCCTGAGAGGCCCTCCATTCTGGAAGAGCGTCTGCTACAGTTGATGTCTGCAGAAGGTTTGCTAGAAATCACTATATACTGACAGTTGTGTCTGGTGATGAATTAAGTGCTTCTGTTTTGTCTGCGAAAAGGTTTTACTGATATAGCTAGATCATTATGGAATATCAAATTTCACACTTATTCAAAATGGCTGTGGTGGCAAGTCTGCTGTTTGACTACTTGGTATTTGATTCTAGAGGACAAGTAGGATTAGAATAGGAAAGGATCTCTTCTATATGCATATTTAAGATCTCTTTAAATTTCTTGCAGTGATCCTCAGGTTCTGAATGAGAATTTTAACGTAGTGAATGGTTATCAATGAACTGCAAATTGCAAGGAACATGTCAGCAGGTGAAAGGAAATTTTGGGTACCCAATTTGATTAATCTAGCCGCTCCCAAATCCCCCAAAGATGAAGTATTTTAAAATGGTATGTCCTCCCTCTGACTCCTCTCCCCCTCCCCTCAAAAAAAGCAAAAAGAAAGAAAAAAATGTGATGAGACTCTGAAAACTGGGGTTGCTAATGGATTTCGCTTGGGATAAATTCTGACATCACTGTCTGAAAAGTGTTCCACACAAATGTGTTCAGGAATTGCTATAAGAATACTATAGGTTGAGAAATATAGAGTACTCTCTTAATCAGCCTTCTTTACAAACTCACAGATGTAATTTTAACTTTTATCAGAGGTTAGGAAGCAGAAAAAAATTAACCTTTTTTTTTTTCCTTGGAATACTTAACATACTGAATGAAAAAACTGTTGGAAAAAAAAATACATCTGTCAGGACTATGTCTGTTTTTCAGCCCTTTTCAAACTTCTGTTTGTGTACTCTGAGGAGTATCTGCCCCTTTGTGCATCGTAACCAGAAGTTACATGAGTAGCAGCAACGGCTGTTTGTGGACACCTGCTGCAGATCAGGAAGGAGATAAATTTTTCCTCTTGGTTTGTGTAAAGTCTGCTGGAAGATTTTCTGTCAACTTGGATCAGCTTGTAGAGTGACTACCAACTGAATTTTACTTATGAAACTGATGTGGTATAATGCTTGGAGAATCACCAAGCAATGGGAATGTACAGAGAAGGAAAGATGTTTTCAGAATTAATTCCCTCTCCAGCCAGAAGGTTCTGACCTTTTCTCTGGCACTGTACATACTCTGTGATGAATATTATTGCAGAGCTTGGGGCTGTTTTTCTACTGCATCCAGAAATGCTGGATGTTAAGCAAAACAAGTGCAAATTCTGGTACATTGCCAGATAAGCACACTGTGTGATAGTGACACAGTCTGTGATGTCTGTTTCTAAACTTAAGAACTTGTTAACCCAGTAGAAGATAGCAGTTAAAAATGTCCTCAAGGTGTAGAATCAGTCACTTACACACACTACTAGAACAGAGAAAGTTTGAGAGGTGGTATCAGAGACCACGATCATAATGTAAACCAACAAATAGATTTCACACCTCTGAAAGTAGGCATTTCTCTCCTTTTGTCTGAATGAATTTCTAAGGTACATGGAAGTGTGTGCTACATGAAATACAGAGCAAGACTTCAGATCCCTAGTGTTCTTTTCAATGTTGCACCATATCAGTAAGGAAGCATAAAGCCAAATAGTAATAATTAGCTCCTGTTGTATTCAAAAGAAAAATTTCAGCGTGAAAGCCTCAGTGATATTCTCTCATTATCAGCTTCCTGGTTCCTTCAGTTACTTTTCCAGATCTAATTTATATTGCCATTTGGAGGAGGTATTGGATATCAGTAATCATAGCTTTAATTGGGAAAGAGAGGAAGGAGTCACAGTGTGCTTCGCTGTAGTGGTCACCTCCCAGTAGATGGTGCCATTGTGAAATGCAGTTTATTCTGAGAAGCAAAAACTTCCGGCAATCTCGAGTTTCTATAAAATGCAGAACTTTTAGACTTCTGAAAAAAAAACAATTTTAATTTCTTTAATGTTCTTTGTAAATATTCAAATCCAGTGACAAAGTTAAACTTTTTAATTCTTCTTTAGGGAGGCATAAAGAGACACTTTTAAAATAAAGACAAATGATGCAAATGTCCCACATTCAAGAGAAGACAATATACCCCAAAAATATACGTAGAAAAACCTCAGTTCATTTCCAGTTCACCAGGGATTTGTCTAGACTTGTGAAAACAGCAATGTTTGTTGTAATTCTATTATCTATGAGTATACTGAAACAGGAAGTGATAATTAAGCAAAATAGTTCACAGCTGTAAGGAACCAAAATGATTAAAGGATTATACGTGTCAGGGATTGGGGGATTAGAAATCAGAGCTGCTTTTCTATTCTTGATTTAGTTACTAGAAAGCTTGTGTTGACTTCAGTATAGACGGACACAGATTTCTGGATTTGTATAAATTTTAAAATAAAATTTAGAAAATCCCAAACATTTGTAGATACACCTCTATAGCAATTACCGGTTTTTAAAATCAGTGAATTTGTACAAGAAATTATGTCCATTATCAGGGACAAGATTTGATGACCCCAAAATTTTGTGTTAAGAGAAATATTTTATCAGTAAATCAGTGAGATAGAACTTGAAGGCAACACATGCAGAGTTAATCTTTTCTGAAGAAAGTGAAACTCCCATCAGGAATGGGCACTTGAGATCAGGAGACAAAGTTTAGGGGCCCCAGAAGATTCGCTGTAATCAGCATGTGCTCTGTGAGGAAGTTAGATGTCAGTCCTAAAGACCTGCACTGCAGTGTGCTCTTTACTGTCATACCAGCCAGATGGAGAGCAAATGAAAACAGTTGAAATGTGGTGTGAACTCCTAGCTTCCTTTCCTGTCATAAGGGACTGGCTGAAAACATTTGCAGAGGGAACATTTTGAAAATCTTATTGAGCATTTTGCCCTTGGTTAGGAAAATAGGCTTTGCCTCTGATTCTAGGCAAAGCTCTGTTCAGATGCAGAGCTGGTGGTTGTTAGGAAATGTCATATGTAAGCAAGTAGCAGGGGACCCAGCCAGCAGAAATGGGCATCATGAATTCCCAAATGAGAACAGCTTTAATGTTTAAGGGTCCGATTCATTGGGCGGTAGATTAAATGTAATGATTCCCATAGGTTTAAAAGGGCATTGCGTCAGATTATAATGACTATTCTGTCTGCTTCAGAAGGTGTGCTGCGTTTTTGAGGTCAGTCCTACTTTTCCCACAAATATAATAGGGACTGAACAGAGTTCCTTATATGATGTATATTAGAATAACTTTGTCTGATCTTACATATTTCAGAAAAACATTATCTTGAGAGATTGCAATAAGATGACTGTTAGGAAAATATGCAGCTGTATTACTGGCACAGGTACTTTTAAGTTTAAATTCTTTAAATCAATCTGATTTACAGTTTAACAATGGAATATGGTGTCAAGCCATTCTTTTGCATTTGACATGCTTTTCTCCCAATTTTCATGATATTTTGGCTTAAATTCCTGCAGTTGAATTTACTTCTTGGATTTTGGTCAATATCAGCTAGATTTTCCTCTCCAGGGCAACGTTGAGGGCTTATCAAGAATATGACAGTCTACTCAGCCTGTGAGATCGTATGGAACATAATTCCCTTGGGAGTGACATCTCACAACAGCCTCAGGTTTTGGCACCATTAAACCTTACTCCTGACCTAGTTGATGCTAAAAGCTGGCCTTTCCACCTCAGTCTGAAACTAGCCTGGTTCTGAACTCAACCATATAGGCTCACTCTGAAGGATATTGGCCCACGCTCAATTTCTTCTTCCCCTGCTATGGCTAAGAGGAGAGGCTTTGTCCCCGGTGGGAAAGACTGGTGTGGTTTTGCTGAGCTTTGTATGTCCTGCTGAATTCTTTTATGGGGAAAGGGGGAAGGGGGAAATCTCCTTCCTTGCTATTTTTGTTATCAATAGCAAAAGCTGATCTACCTTTGTTCTCCACCTGCCATGTGTCCTCCTCCTCTTTTCCTTTACCTGGCTCTGGAGACCATTGTTGGCAACCAGCCAAACCATCGGTCTTTTGTTGGTGGTGTATTTCAAATAGACTGGATTAAGCAGAACAAATACTATTGCTAGTTAACCAGCTTACTTCTTAGTCATTAATTGCTATGACTATTGTGCCATTCTGTACTCCCTCCCTGCAAAACAGCTAGATAGATGCTTGTTCATGCTGCTGATACATTGTTAAACAGATGAGTGTTTCCCTCCTGTTTCCTTTTGCAAAATACCATGCGTATGTGTGTAATACAACCATTAAAGTACACTTATAGATTTAAACTATTGTTTTGGGGGAAAAATACAGTTTTCATTGACCCCAGGAGAAAAAAAAAAGGGGGTTTCATATAAACAGTGAAGCTTATGAGAACTGTATGTCTCATTTATAGGCTTCTGTGAATGTATTTAGTATTATTTTAAGTAATGTTTTAACAAGCCTGGGAAATGCTGCTGGAAGTAAAGGAAAGCATTGACTCTGTCTAGAAAGGAAAGAAACTAAGGGATTAAGTCGAGCACTTGATTTTCAAGAATAACTGAATCACTGCTTAGGGAGTTCTGGGACCCACAACTTGAGAAACACTTTTTGAAGGGCATTATTTCAACTCATTTTATCAAGCCTGTAGACTGAGTCAGTGTTAGGGCTCAACTGGAATGACTTAAGTCTGACTTAAAAGTGGACTGATAAACCAAGAAAGGAATATCCTGAACAACTGAAAGGTACTGAACACTGAATTCCTAAAAGTTACAGAGTAAATTTTTTCTAGAAAAATGAAATTTGTGCTTGAATCTGCCACTTCTGCATTGTCAGATTACTTAAGATTAAAAGCACATTCATACAAAAAATGAAAGAAAGGAAGAAAAGCAGGAGAGAGAGGGACAGGACAGGATCTCTTTAGTCCTCTTGCTTTTCTTGTTCTGTCCATCTCTCCCACCCCCTCCCCATTTGAATATCAAGAAACTGGTCATGGTAATGAGATTTTGGATAATGATTGCATTTTACTTTTCTTCACAACTAGTCTTCTTCAGAACAATTCCACCTAAATCAAAGCTGATGGCTACTGATTTGCTTGTGTTTAGGCTTTCTTTAGGCTTTCTACTTTCTTTAGGCTTTCTACTTTCTTTAGGCTTTCTACTTTCTTTAGGCTTTCATCCATAATCAGAAAAAACCCTCCATTTTGTTAAAGGAAGTTGAGTAATTCAAATGTTCTGAATTTACGTCAGTTCCTTGCTGTATCTTGAGTAGACATTTATACCAGTGGAAATTGAGGGCAAAATGCTGAAGTAGAGTGTTTGCAACTTTTCTTCCTCCTCTGACCACATTTGCTCAATTTTTGTTTTCAGTGTTTTGGATGCAGAATTAATCATCCCTGATTTCAGGTTGGCTGTCATATTGCCAGGCTACTTGTACCATTGCAAAAAATTAAACAACGCAGAAAAGGTCAGCAGATCTCTCAGGGATGCCTGGATTCAAACAGTGTCAAGCTACTAGCAGATTTAACTCTTGCTCCAGCATATTTCAGATTGTGCCAGTGCTGCTTCAGATTTCTGCTGAGAAGTGAAACTCCAACCAGTTCTTTTCTTGTGGGGTTTAAGTTTTATGATTATGTATGTTGTGCACTGTCCTAACGACATAAAATAAAATCTTGAACAGTTCCATGTTTTTGATATATTATGGTAGTATGCAAGGTCCACCTGTCAATATTCTAGTCTAACACAACAGTAGCTATGGTTTCTGAGGTAATTTGAATTTATTGTGCACCCTACAGTAAAGCTGTTCTTTGCCGCAGCAGAGAGACCTAAAAATGGAGGTAAAAGGGAAAAATGAGTAACTATGTACATGTATTCTCTGAAAGAGTTCTCCATGTCAGGATGAAGGGAAATACTTGCTCGAGGATCTGCTAAGGTAAAATAGCAAAGGTAATTTCTGTTTGTAAATGGTTAATCGTGACTTAAAAATACCCATATTGACAGGAACTGCAGGATAAATGTCATTGGAACTTCTTGTTTTTTTAATACACCTTAAGAAATTAAACAAAGCAAATGCATTTGGTGGCGCCCTCAGGAAAAGTCCAGTCACTTCCTGAACAGTAATCTGCCTGTGAGCAGCAGATAGATTCTCATTGTTTGCCATTTCCAGTTTCCAGTAATGGGAACGATTACTTGATCTAGCCAGTTTCTGTTGAAGATCTGGGAAAACTTACAAATTTTAATGGCAAAATTTTATCTGTTGCCATAAAACAACAGCAGAATTTTGTAGCTGGAGGCATCACCTCTGATGATGAATATTGTTTTATTTTGGAATTAAGTGTCTGTTCTTCAGGAACGAGATGTATCTTGCTCTTCTGGTCATTTTCTTGCAGTGTAAGTTTGATAACCGAGTATCTGGGTGGGTCATGTGTTTCGGGTTTGTTTGGGATTTGTTGGGGCTATTTATTGTTTCCCATTACTGTCTCTCAATATGTAAGCTTTCAAAATAATGTTTCTTTTCATTTTTTTCCAGGTTCAGAACTTTACACTCAGGAGAGAGGTAGGTAATGAAAGGGTTTTTTCACATACAAATTTAAAATAAGTGATTTAACAAATTCCTCAGTTGTTGGTGTGCATCCATAACAGAGTTTATCTGGATTTGCTGTACTATAGCTCAGTACGAAATTCGGCCAAGTAAAAAAACCCAACGTATTATTTGGTGGTGTTTCTTGGTATAGTGTTTAAATGAAAGATGTGCTGCTCATACTTTAATAAATATTTTGGTGAAATCTTTCCTAGAGTAATTTGCTTTACTGAGGCATACAAGAGAAGAGATGGGAGAGGAAATGTAATTACTAGGATTTCATTTTGGTCTTTAAAAAAAACCTCTCATGCCTATAAGAAAGGAGGTAGGATAAAATTATAGAGTATAAGTTAAGGGCACTCTTTCTTGCTCTTTTTCTTGCAAAAGAAATGATCATGTCTGATCAGAGCACAGAACTTGCATTCTGAAAGGAATGCATTTACTTTTTATGTTATCTTGCTGACTTCCAGCACGTACACTCCGCATACTTCCTTTCTTCCATCACTAGGGAGAAATGTTTGCTTCTTGTTGTCATACAGTCTATTCATGTGCAAAAAAATTTACAATTTTTGCATTGATTTTATGCCCAAAACTCTCTGGCAAGGACAATTTATAAATAGCTGGTATCTGTATATGGCAAGGGACTTCTTTAGATGCAGTGAAGTTTTCCTGTTCTGGTAGCAAATTTCTAATACAAATCCTGGCCAAAATGGGCATAACCAAAACCTGCAAGTTCTAAAGGAAGGCAAAGTGAATGAACTCATAAATCTTTCTCTATACTTGTTCATCTAACTGTGTGAAGACAATCCTGGTATAATTAATATTTTTAATAATTATAAAATTTTAAGCTACAAATTATTTATCATTGCTGTGGTTGTAAACACAGAAGCACTGTATATATATATATTAATGCTATTATAAACTTTATTTCTTAAAGTACTTATCAATTTAAATTTTTTTTAAATAGGAATATTGTATTCAGTGTATTTTTTCAGGGACTAACTTATCTAAGTTCTAAATTAATTGAAAGCATTGCTTCTGCATATGATTCTGTATTTTAATTAATCAGGGTATGATTGCTAAGGACGCTTAAGAATATGACTGCTGGACTGCCAACAATGTAAAGTTAGGCATGTACATGTTTGCTTGCAGAACCTGAACCCAAATATCTTCTGTTACTCTCTAGTTATCCTAAACTAGAGATTTAAGATTATCCCAAGCTTGTGAGTTACATGTTTAAAGTGGAATTTCTGAATGACATAACTCTAACCTTACTTTCAGATAAAAAGTACTGGGATAACTCTATGAATTTCTGCTAATTGGGGATGAATTGGCTTGGGGTTTAATACAACTCTGAGCAGGGATTTAATGTCATTTTTCAGTTTATTCAGACAAATATAAATACAAAAATGTGTTCACCTATCGGATCTCCTGCCAATTAAAGTTGAAGACAACAAAGCATGGGAAATAAGGATAACCAAGAAGTAGCTGCAAACCTATTCCAGTGTCCTCTGTGTCTTCTAGGGAATTTAGTAGATTTGGCCATGAGCATGGCCAAATCAGTGACTCTCTCAGTCCCCCAAGGCAAAGACTGAGCAGATGGGCAGTGTGTGCTGTGACAATTAGTAGTTGTCTTTAGTATATGTGTGCCGTGGAAGGTAAAGCTGCTACCACTGTCAACATCTGTGAGATCTAACCACAGAAATTATAACACCTGCTACTAGTGTACAATGAATTAATTTTTGTGATTAAAACATAGCAGCTTGCGATAACAGTATTATGTTGGACTAACTGAAAATAAATATAACTCCCTTTTTTATTTTTTTCTATCAAGTTTTTACTTTCAACACAGTTGAAATCAAGGTTCAGCCATCTGTCAAAGTAAAGAATGGAGCTCCTATGTCAATTATCTGTCATGCTGATATTAGCAAAAGTACCGATTTCCAGCTGAAGCATAATTTTACAATTTTTAAGGATGGCAAGCTTGTGTTCATGACTGTATCAGCCAAAGGAGATGCACAATATGAAATATCTATGGCTAGATCTTCAGATACAGGAGAATATGAATGTACTGTGGAAGCAGGTGGAAAGACAAAATCTAGTAACTCCTTACATGTTTGGGTAACAGGTGAGTATTCATTCCTTCAAACATGGCAGTTTTCTAAGATACAAAAAGAGAACAACCTTCCGGGGGCAGTAATAATAATCAGTGCTAAATAGGATATCTTGCAAAGTATTTTTTATCCATAGACATCACAGTACTTTACAAGAGTTTAGTACTAAATCCTCATGTTAAGGCACAGAAATGAAATCGTAATCCCAAGGCTACATGGCAGATCAGTGCTAGTCAGAAATACAATTTGTGCCTCCTGTGCCACCTTCCCCTCTGTCCTGAGCCTCTGTTCCCTAGATTAGAGAAAGTATTGTTTGTGAAAGCTTGTGCCTGTAGATCATAAACATGATGGGGGGTGGGTAGATTACTGGAAAAGCTGGAAATAATGTATAGAGATTCTCACCTTGTGACAGCCATTGCCAAAGCTAGTATCTACTTTTGCAGACAATGTTATATCAGTCTTGTTCTTTCATCTCCGAGGAGACTAGCGGCCACTTCCGTCTGTACTCTTTCTAGCCATGTGTTCTTTACTGCAAGTGACATTTTTCCCCTTGGAAAAGCAACTTGGAAAGAATTCGTTCAGCATTAAATAGTTAAAGGGTTGTGCGGGCCTGTAATTTTTCTTCAGAGGCCTGCAATTTTTCTTCAGAGGCCTGCACCTCTAGGTACAGAAGTTGGGATGGCATTTAGTTTCTTCACTTGCTCATTTCTGGGTAGCAATAGGAAACACTCAGGAGTAAGTGGTCTTACCTTCAAAACAGCAAGTTTCATACTTCACACATTGCATCAAGATTGTATTGCCCTCTCGAGGGATGTTTTGTTCTGCTAAAGGTGCCTTGGCATGCACCCACACGTTAAAGGAACTGTCTTCAAAAGCTCAGTTCTTGCAAATTATTTGCATCTGTTCATTAGCATAAATCACTACTATAGTCATCACAGAGAGTGTTTATTTCAGGATTATGCAATGTTCTATTTCATTTCTTGTCTTCTGTTCTAAGGCATGACGAAACCAATCCTGACTGCTGAGAAAAAAGAAGTTTTAGAGGGTGAAGTTGTGAAATTACGTTGTGAGCTGCCAGAAGAAGTACCTCCTTTATATTTCTTTTTCCGGAAGATAAAGATGAATTCAACACCTAAAGAAAAACATGTATTTGAACCATACAGAAATTTTTCTGTAGTGGAATTTTCTGTTGAAGAGGGAGATAATATTTTACAATTTGATTGTTTTGGTAGGAGAAATGTAAAACTTGAATTTGAAAGCTCAGAACACAGCAACAAAACACTTGTTACAGTCAGGGGTAAGCTGCTTAGCTTTTCTTTTTACATTTCTTTACTTGCTATAGTTTAAAAAGTTGGGTCATGAGTTTATATATGTTCTCTTGCAGAACCATTTATAAAGCCTACTCTGAACGCCAAGCCCTCGAGTAATATTACAGAAGGAGACAGAATACAGTTTGAATGCTCAACTGTGGTAGCCCGAATGCGTGACATTGAAATTATACTCCAAAAAAACAAAACAATACTGAACAGTGTACGAGATGAGAAATATCTAAAATACTCAGCAGTAGCTACTCTAGAGGACAGTGGTGAATACCTGTGTAAGGTGGAGCAAGGGAGAGCATCTAAAACCACCAAACTGAATGTTGTTGTGTCAGGTAACACCTCTGTGCATCTCAGATTTTAATGAATGGATTAATATTTAAATTTAAATTTGGTAGAACTCAAGATCCAAGTGTAACCTCCAAATCCAAGTGTAAATGTTCCTTAAGTTAAAGGCTATTTAGATTTAGATTTTCATTTCTGATTTTTGCCTGCCAATACTTTCCAACTAAAATAATACTTTCAAATAACACATATGAGAAGTGGTTTCAAGTGATTGCTAGCTTTCTGTTTTCCCTGAAAATGTTATTATATTAAAACAACATGATTGTTTTTTTCCCTTATTGTAAACTTTCAGTATGTCCTTCATTCTGTATACTTTGAGATAGGTAGCCATATCCTTTTAGGCTCGATTTGAATGAATGAATTCGTTCTCTTTTTATCTTGCAGAGTTATTCCCCAAGCCAATATTGGCTGCTTCTATGAGTAAGCTGGATGAAAATAAAGAATTATCTTTAAGTTGCAGCATTAGTGGTTTTCGGAAAGCTAACTTCTCTATATTACGGAAAAATTCAAATGGAGACATCTGGTTGAAAAATTCTAGAAACTTAACAATGAGAGTTAATGTGAATGATACTGGAGCCTACATCTGTAAAGCTGAAGTAAAAGGAATAGTCAAGGAGAGCAAACCTGTAAGGATAAATGTTTATGGTGAGTTGATACAGAGGCTTAGAACCCAGTGGTGAGGGGGAAAAATCAAAACTGTAAGCTTATAAATAAGCATATCTGTTTACAGAATCAGTCTCTAGTCCATGAACTAGCAGGTTGTCTATTAGTTCTTGCAATATTAATTTATGTGAGACGTGCTTGTCGTCTTTAGCTGTAGAGGATTTGGCCTATCATGATCTAATCAAGTCAGACTTTTCCAGGGCTGGCCCTAGGAGAAGGTAGCTAGCATGTCTTCCTTCTGTTCCCTTGATTCTGCTAGGTGCCAAATAAACTCTCATTCATTACCATTTTCAGGAGCTGGGAATGTTCTGCAAACCTCTCACTCATCAGTTTGATCTGAAACTCTGTCAGTGTCTGCCCTGAATCCCTCCCCCTGACCCTCCAGGCAGAAAGCCGTTAGAGCCAGAGGTCATCTGGATAGCTCTACTCCAGAAAAGCCAAGGTTTTTTGCTATCAATACAACACCCTCACCAGCACACTAATTATAAACACCCTAGTTTCCTTCCATCTCGTGGAACAAGCACAGTCAGTTCTCAAGTCTGTAAAGGGGGATTAACTGGGTTGTGATTTACTGTGCTGCAGAAAAAGAGGTCCCTGAGTAGGTGCTGCAAGATCCATCTCAGGTAATACGTACAATAGTACTTGCATATATTTTTGCTTTATAGACTTACTCCTTGGGTCAGAGCTAGTTCTGGAGTTTGGTGCATCACTGATCCTTTTTTTGTTTTCCTTTACATTCTCCTTGTATGCTATTTTACTCTAAGTCACATATCTTTTATTATCTATGTTTTTGTTTTGTTCAAGTCTCTCCCTGCTTCCATTCTATCAGTGAGGAAGAGCTTCCCAATATAGGCTGTGTGTGCAAACTGGCTCAATATTGTATATTTACATGTTTTCTATAAAATAATATTGTATCTTTTGGCCTTATGCAGTGCAATTTGCAACAATTTTTTCTTTTATTCCCCTTTTAGCTCCAGTCTCCAAGCCAACTCTTTCCGTTGTCAGTGGTTTACCAGAGGTGGTATTAGGGAAGCCTCTACAGTTAATCTGTCACTCAGGGATGGGAACACCGCCAATTACATTCACATTCTACAAAGGAAATGAAGTTAAGAAAACAGTCGTTAATGACACTTATGCTACGTTCTTGGATGAAAATATTAGACCAAATGACAAAAGAGGATACAAATGTGATGCTAGAAATAATCACTCCAGTGGTATGAAAACTAGCAATATTCTAAACATCACAGTAATAGGTAAGTCTGTTTAATTCTTCTTCTTGTCTAATGTCATATTTTGATTTTTGAAACTGTAGCAGCAAATGATGGACTAAGCAAAATGGATGTGAAACATTTACAAGTTTTTGCTCACTTGAATTAAAAGTAGTTGGAGATCTGTATCACAGGCTAAAGTAAAAATCCTGATAGTAATCCCAATGAAGTTAACTACGATTGAGTTTATTTTAATGTTAAAAAAAAATCTGACTTGAAATCTTATAGAAGCTGTTTTTGTAAAATTAATGATTAAAAATTTCAGGACCAGATCCATTTTCTTCATGTTTGATTTTCATAGGACTGGATTAAATATATACGTAATGATGTTGGACTTACTCTGATTTTACTCACTAAAATAATTGAGCTAGCTAGATTCCTGGTAAAAGATGCAAATCCACACTTTCAATAATCCCTCTAAACACCTCTGTTATTAGTTGCCATTTTCAGAGGCACTGAGCATATGTTCAACACCAGAAGCGGCAGTTGCTAAGTAGCTCTGAAAGTCAGTCTATTATTATGCGTTATTAGCAACTAGGAGTTACTGTATATGAGCGAAGACTCTGATCTACAAATATGTGTGAAATAGAATGGGAGAATTCCTCTGCCCATGAGGGAAGTTTGTAGTTGAAGCTTTAAAAAGATTAATTGGAAGTCCACAGAAGAAAGCATGATGTCTGAGACACGCTGGGAATCTTGGCACTACTCCAAGAAGGGGAATGCAAGTGAAAAAGCTGTGGTTTGCAAATGTGCTATTGGCAGATATGAAGAGAAACCGAAGCAAATAATAATTCTGTAGTAGGCCACGTAAGACTGGTGTCAGGACTGGTAACTCTTAAAGCACGTGCATGTGGTTTTCCCTGTCATTGCACGTGTAAGGGAGTGTCTTGTCTTGTCTTGTCTTGGGTAGGATTTTTTAACCAGTATACCGTGTTTCTATAGATCTGTTTGGTGCACTCAGAGCAGATGGTAGTGAGGTTTCATGTGACAGTTCTTGGTTTAGATCCTAGTGGTTCAAAGGTTTGGTTCAACAAAATTCTGTCACTGATTTAGGTATATTCTGTCCCCGTCACAAACAGTTCCCTGTGTGCCAGAGGAATTTATTTGTTAACAATAGGTTTTGCTATAGGGCTTAAGGAAGTTTCTTGGATATCTTGTGCCCAAGATATGGATTGTACCTTGAATTTAATTTGAAAATCTAAGATAAATAATTGTAGAGAACAGAGTAGCTGTTTGAGGAGGAATACTGAAGCCTTCTGCACTAGATGAAGGTCCCTAACGGTTGCAGGCTTCATATTGACAGATACTGTCTTGCTGGGGTTCATCTTTAATAGTGAATGAGGTAAGCAGAGATAATAGTCTCCTACCCAAGTGGAAATAAAGCACTGATTGTGGCTGCTGCTCCTGGAGGACTTGAGAATATTCTTAGTCTACAGAAGCAACTGACTATTGTAGGTATTGACCTTTTATTAAAGGAAATAATAATTTGCCTGTAACATCTTGCAGCCTGATCTAGTTGAAGGTGTCTCTGCTCACCGCAGGGGGGTTGGACTAGATGACCTTTGATGGTCCCTTCCAACCCAAGCCATTCTATGATTATAATTCTATGATTTTCAAAATGTTTTTCTGCTCAGTAGTGTCACCTCTACCTTACTTGGTTCAGAGTTGGTCAGTTTTGTCAGTCTGATGTTGTCCAAAAATTTGACTATTTTGGTAGTGATTCAGCAATATGTGGTGAAATATAAGTAGAGCCGTTGGCATATTGTTGGCACCGATGTTGATGTCATTTGACCAGACAGTAACTGCATACAGCTATTGGAAAAAAACAGAGTTCTTTGGGATTGTAAGGGAATTAGTGATGGTGAATCCTCTCGTAGACCCATTTTAACCCATATCCTTGGCTCCTTGCTACTTTTCACAGAATCATAGAATGGCTTGGGTTGGAAGGGACCATCAAAGGCCAACTAGTCCAACCACCCTGCGGTGAGCAGGGACACCTTCACCTCGATCAGGTTGCTCAGAGCCCCATCCAGCCTGGCCTGGAATGTTTCCAGGGTTGCGGCTTCTACCACCTCTCTGGGCAACCTGTTCCAGTGTTTCACCACCCTCATTGTAAAAAATTTTTTCCTTATATCTA
>JAVKLA010000002.1:34198099-34224380 GCA_034782735.1 Sagittarius serpentarius | reverse complement strand
CTGTGTAAGCACAGCTCAGCAGTAACTAAAACATCCCTAAATTATCAACACTGTTTTCAGCACAAATCCAAAACATATCCCTGTACTATAAAGAAAATTAATTCTGTCCCAGCCAAAACCAGCACAATACCAGACTAAGTATTAAGATAGTATCCACGCTGTGCAGACTGAACCCCATTAGACTGAGAACTGCAAAATAATGTTTAAAAGTGTGTAAATGAGATCAGATTATTTCAACTGAATGCTGTCTCATGTTATAGACCTATGTATGACATATAGAACATTAATTGGCTCTGTAAGACTGAACTGTGCTTCAAGTATATTGAGATACGGTAGCTCCCTAATCTATTTCTTTTGTTGCACCCAGGACACAAGTGAATGCTTAGCAAATGCATGCTTTGGTTACATAAATGGCAACTGCACTGCAAGTATTTAATGTGTTAATCTTTCAGAGCATCTTTAGGATGCTGCTTAAATGGAAGGAGTTGTATGAAACCAAGTTGCAAGATTAATTCTTTTAGCTCTGCACTGCCTATCACAATAAGAACGGGAAGAGATTTATTCTTGGAAGAGAAGCAAAGCCAAGTTTCTTTATATACCATTGTAATAATCATGTACACCCACAAAAATAATTCAGCCATAGGACTGCCACCGATACTTCTGCCACATTGGTGTTATTGTACAAGTTTTGTTTCAAACCATAATATTCTTTCATTTCTCTCTGTGGGTTATGACCAGTCCTTCTTAGGGAACAGACCTTTCAGATTATCACCTAGCTCCAAATCCCCATCGCACCACTTATTTTCTGAGTGAAGACAAAGTGTATCACATTTACCTTTTCTCTGGGCATGCATATCTCATCCAGCAGGCTGCATGTAGAGTCTGATTCCTTCTGCCTTCTGAGGAACTCCAGATTTCTTTGATCTCTCATGACTAACTTCAGATTAATTTATCTTCCCAGTCATTTGTTCCTCCTGTCACGGTTGTCAATGTCAATACTAATGTTCATCTCAGGAGCAGGAGAATCATGTTTTGTGTATTGTGAGAGACTACTGCAATAAATGCTGCAGTATCTAAGCTATAACAATAGCCTTCGTGTCACTTTTGGGAATCAGGAATAATTGAATGCCACTGCAAAACAAGTTTATGTACTTGTAGAAGGATGTGCATCTTGTCTTTGACAGTAAAGAACTACTTACATTTGAAAACAGTGGTTTCACCCAGTTTTTCCAGCCATATCTGCACTAGCTGGTCATTTCTGAAATACTTTTTAACACAGTATAATGGCAAATAGGCTAGTGCCTCAAGAACCTTTTATGTACTCTGCTTCTCTATGAGGAGCAAAAAACAGGGTTCATTACCACTCACTGTCAGTAACACTGTAAGCTTGCTAGAAGCAAAGTTTCACTGCTTTATTTTAACACTTCCATGTGGGAATAACTTGATACCTACTTTTTGAAGTAGGGGTGAAGAGGCTAGACAAATAGAAGGTAGAGCTTGGGTGACACAGTGGAGCTCTTATTTGGGGTAGTCATAGTGGATTGTTAATTTGATATTTAAAGAGATAATAATTCTAGAGAATAATTAAATTGAATACTTACAGAGATCACGTTTGACAAAAATATAGTGCTTATATTTTCTAAAGCTTAGTGGTGCAAAAAGATGGCAAAGTGGTTTAGACCCTTTATGGTTAATCTGAGCAAAAACAAAAGCTAGTGCTAAAGTAAGATCAGGAAATATCCCTAAAGTGAGAAGGGAGAAACCACTAATCATGGCTGAGTAAGAACACGCTCCTTCTTTTATAGCTGGTTAGTTATCTGTAGGGTGGCAACACTACAGAGTTAGTGGGAACAAAAAGTCAAGTCATCCAAGTAATTTCTCCTAGCACATTTTTTCAGTGCCAAGACAACTTCCGGATGATTAACAAAGAAAATAACATGGGCAGTGGCATTATATCACAATTTAATGAAATGGGTCTGGAAAAAAAAAAGCAAGCTAAGGAAATGCCTCCCAGCAAGTTTTTCCACAGAGTCAACAGTAGTAGATTTAGGACTGTAATCTGCTAAAAATAAGTGTTCCAAACAAAATGAGATACCTCTCGTTAAAATTCTGAGAAGATTAACTTCTTACTTCACTGGAAATTGAATTGATCATTTAAGTAATAGTCCATAAACATACGAAATATGCTTCAAGATCTTCAGACTATTTTGCAAAGAAAGTTCATGCCAAAACTGCAAGTTTGAAAGCTGTGAGTAGGCGCTCGGTGAAGTGTAACTCCTATTGTTGTTGAAATTAATAGCAGCTTTGCAACTCAATTCTGATGTGTTAGCTCCCAACATTTAAAGGATGCTTAACAGAATTAAAAATAATGAAATTAGCTTTGGGAAATTAGAATGTGGTGCCAGAGATACTTAGATTCTTCAGAGCAATGCAGAACAGTAACTGTCTCGATTCCGAGTCTGGCTGCAAATCAGTATGTCTGATTTCTTTAAATTTTTTTTTATACCTAAAGTACAAGACTCTGTGTCCAGAAATTTGAATTTTCCTTCCAGTTTCTTGCAGAGAGGAAACAACCATTTTCTATTTTTTTTTAACTAGAAAAATCTAACTTCTTGGTTTACTGAAGATCCACAGAAATTGGAGGTGATACTAATAGAATTCTGACGTTTTCTAAGAGACTTAGTTTAACTGAAATGAATGAATGTTTCTAGAATGCTTTGAAATTCTTAAATAGCAAGCTTCTAGACTCTGCCTGCATAGGCCTTTATACCAAATGAAGAAAGTGGTTTTAAATGCACAGAGTTCTGGAGCACATTGCTTTACTATGGTTGCCCAGGGATTCTTAGTTTACAACCCTGCAAGAAATCAAGGAAATTGTTCTAATCTCCAACTAGCCAGAGCTGTGTTTACACTGACCATAAAGAAACTGAGTTCTTGCTATTTTCAGGCCTTTAGACAAGGCTCTGCTACTTCCCTGCTGGGGTAAGTGCCTGTAGTTTGGTATCAAAACTCTGTGGATAAGTTTTCACAGACGTCAGACAGCAAAAAAGGAAGAGTTCTTGCTTTCCATCTCATACAAGAGCAGAGGTTTACAGGGGCTTATTTGTAAACCTAAGGGTCTGAAAAGTATGTGTCTAAGACTAACATTGCATTTGTATCCCAGCTGTGTTCTTGGAGGTACCAATCATCTCTGTCTGCTTTTTCTCCTTACTTTCTGTCCTTCCACAAGCCTTCTTAGCCTTCATTTCTGCTATGTGCACGTGATCTCAGTGCACTAATGGAAGAGTCCACCACACTGAGGAACTGAGAGGAGACCTTTCCCAGATAGCACCTAAAGAGAAGCTGTGCAGTGTGAAATCTGCAAATATTCTTCTAAGACATTTCACAAAGAACAGCAAATTAGATTATTTTTGTGCCCGTAAGATTTAATCAGGCTAATTGCCAAAAGGGGTTGCAGTTAGTCTTCCAAATGATAGATTTTCTCAGGTCTAGGATCCCTAAATCCTTAGAACAAATTGAAGAAGCTCTTCAAAGTGGTCCAGAGAGAGTCTTCTCTAGTGGTAAATGTCTCTGTAAAATTAAAGCAGTATCAATTTAAGGTGAGAAGATTATTAGAATGTTAAACTCAAATTTAGAAAGGGAAGCCCATTTTCATAATCATTTTTATATAGAGGGAGAGACATCTCCCTCTCAGAATGTTACAGTCTGGGTTTGGGGGAGGGTGTGTAGTTGGTTTTTCATACAGAATCCACAGGCTCATTGCTGCTTATGTAACTACTTCCTCTGAAAGTAAAACAGTGTGTTCTGTTTGTTTAAGGAGCTTTTCATATGGCAAACAAAAAAAAAAAAAAAGAAAAGAAATTGATTCTGTGCCAATACATTTTCCAGCTCCTGTACAGAAGGGGACTGAAACAGTTTATAGTGAAATCAGAAAAAGCTAATAATGGTAAGTAAGCTAGTGAAAAATTAAACACATAAAGGAAGCATTTGTGTAGAGATTAGGGATAAATTTGTGACTGAATAGTTTAGAAAATAAATGCTATAAAAAGAGATCCAAGTCACATAGGAACATACTGAAGGGCAGTTACGAAATCACAGGTGTTGATAAATTGTATAACACCTTCATAGTTTCTCATAAACCAATGATATTTAATACAGTGAGATTAATATTTGTAACATCTACTTCATCAGCCCATTTGCACTGTATCTGCTAAGTAGTTTGGCCATACATCTGGATTTGAATCTGGAGCTGAACATGCCCTGTGAGGGACTAGGATGCTATGTTGTATTATCTCAAACTGCTTGTGAACAACATTTTTCCTCTTCGTTGAGCATGTTTGCCATGTGTTATAAAATATTATACTGGTTTTGGATATAACCCTAGCAAATATCTATAAAGCCTCCAACAACAAACTCTAAAAACATTTAAAGCAATATGATCACTTCAGTAGGGTGGGTTGTTTGTTTCAAGCACCATCAAAAAATTGTCTCATATTGTACGTGCCAGCCACTCTACCCTTCCACCTCCTGTTACACAGACTTTTGTTTGCAGGCATTGGCAGCTTACTGGCAATTACTGTCTATAAACATTCTGGCAGTAATGAGTTCAGAGACAGTAGGTTAAAAGCGTTCTTCATAGTTTGACAAAGACTAAATCAGAAAGGATTTTCTTTCCTCTCTTTGTGTTAGGAAGTCTAGATTTGTAAATATTAGGGATGTAAACTGTTTAGGTTTTGTCCCCATCCATATTACCAGCTGGGTTTGTTGTGTGCCATTTTTAATTTTTGATCATTGTGTTTTTAATTTGCTATTTTTCTGTTTTATAAGGGATTTCTTACCTGCTCTGTCACAGTATTCTGTTTCTAGGGAATCTTTCATGTAAGGGTCTCCAAGTACTTTAGAAAACATGACTTAATTTTCCCTTGTAAGGACTTATTAGGCAATTTTAATCTCCATTTTACAGCTGAATAAACAGAGAGATTAGGTCATTTGTATAAGGTAATGTGTTTACAGAGTGACAACACTGGGAACAGAATTTCAGAATCCTGACTTCTGGCTTGGTGCTGAGCCTATATGTTGTACTCATTTTTCACAGCCTTGCAGTGAAAAGCAGAATATCGTTTACGCTAAAGAACAAGACTAGGTACTTCATGTAGGATTACGTGGCAGTGTCATGAGAAAAAACCAACTCATTTCAGGGCTGAACCCAAAGGCCACTAATGTTCTGAAATGTTTTCCAGTGAGTGTGAATTGGACCTGTAACAAGCTGCAGAAGCTGACTGTATAACCCCTCGCTTTCATTCTGCCGAGCTGTGGAGCTGATTATTACACCTTTCACTATTCCTATTTTTGACATAACAGAAAATGTTATATACTAGAAGGATATTTTGTGAGTTGTAGTGTAAACTCAAGGTTGGTACAGCAGAGCTATAATTCAGAGCACTTATAAGACTATACTTGTCATAAAGTGGGAACTGCAATAAAACGAGATATGATTGAAAGACTGAGCAGAATTAGCCAGACGATATGCAAATGCCCTTTAATCTTGCAGTTTACCTGGTCTTTTATGCATAACATTCTACAGTTTCAGTTATTCTTGGAAACATAGTAACAGTTTATTGTTTTGATCACGTCTGTTTTTCCTGACTGATACACAGGAAAAGTGTTTCAAATAGATAAGCAGTGCATCACATAGCTATGCAATTGCTTTTGATAGCTACATTACAGTCTATTTAAATGTAACATTTACTTTGACTTTTGACAGGCTGTGTGGTTGCAAGGTGGCAAAGTATAAATGCAGTGGAGGATCCCTAGGAAACGGATCTATCTTCTTAAGTACTTTAATATATGTTAATATAAGTATATTAAAGGCCAGCTGTGAAAGATGTTGAACATTACTAGTAGGTGCAGAAGCTGGTTTACCATTTTGATCTTCTCTACATTTGAATATTCTTTGAGATTTTTGAGCAAATGCCCAAGAGTACAATCTACTTCCAGAAGTTAATGGTTCAGACAAACGTGTCCTCTGCGGAAATTACATTAGTTTGGGAATTGGTGTCAGCTACACAGTTTGACAGATTTAACACCTAAGACCTATGTAACATTTTATTATTATTTGTTTGTAGGTAACTATTGTGGTTTGGATTTGTTTAATTAGAATTGAGTGCTTCATAAGCAATTTTTTCTTTTTAAGTAGTTGACCTCCAGACATTGTGCATTCCAGAAACTGTGTCCACTAGAGAGGAAGCTGAAGAGCTGTCAGTAGTTGTTACCTCAGATGCAATTCTTTGTGACTGATCTAAAATATTTTTCCTCTTCATTTTTCTGATGGCTCGCACTGCTGTCCCCAGTAAGGCAGATGCCATGTCAGTAACCAACTTCTCTTGTATTTGGAGTTCTACAGCTATTGCTTGTCCTTATCCCAAATCATGAATCCATAGTGCAGGTAATGCTCTGACCTTTCCCAAGTCCCAGGCCTTTGGCAGTGCATCGAGCATCTGCCATTATTTCTTTTCTTTTTATTTTCCTGGTATTGGTTATGTTATCTCCTGTTACTATCATTTTAGTGTCTCCATCACACCATGGTAAGATTTCCCATCCTATTTGCTGTGCTGCTTTTCTTATTCTGAGTACCAGGCCTGAAGAGATGTTACATTAAAGTTAGACAGAAACAAATTGTCAAATACACATTTCAACTCCCAGAAGACCTGCATGTGGTTAACTACAGTTAACCTCTTAACAGCAGGAAAAGCAGGCCATTTGTGAAATTCAAATCTAGTCAGTTGTATTTTGATTGAAAGTCAAATAATAGTACTGTAGATAGAGAATGTCAGTCTCTTTAGTAGGAGACTAGATTTCCTCTGATACAATGAGAGATTTAAGGAGGATGCAGATCACTAGCATTGTCTCTGGAAGCAACTCAAGGAGATGAAGTTCTCCTTGCATTGTTATTGAAAGGTTAGTTTAATTCAGAGAAAGAAGATGTAGTGTTCAGGAAGTTCACCCAGGTATTGATTTAAAACCTTTTCTAGAGCAATAGGCTGTTACTTTAGTATTTTACATAAAATACCTAAAGCTTCAAGCCTCAGCTTTAAATCAAACCTTACATCCAAATGGCAATTTGGGGAATGGTCACAATTAGTACCAGTCAGGTCAATAACACCTTTGTCTAAAAGTCCTTCACACCTATCAGGATGAACTAATTTCCTTAAAATACTGCTTTCTCTGGTTGCTCTATGAAAAGGCCAAAGTATATTGGGAGTCAGGAATATCCAGTCCAGTCCCAGAGCTGTTGCTTTTTGTTCAGAAAGAACTGAGACAGCCCGAGACTCAAGCAAAACAGGCAATTGTCTAAATCAACAGACTGCCAAGAATGATAAAATGACTGTGGCTCTTCTGCCTACTTTGCCTGTGCTGGAGTCCCAACAGGCTAGGCTGGCAGCTGATGCTTTTTCTGAGGGAGGTGTCAGGATGTGTCAGATACTAAGTTCAGCTGGGTGGGTGGAGGCTCTTTTAGATGCATGATTTACTTCCATCACACCTTCCATCCTCCCAAGAGGCAGTAGGGGCAGAAAGTCCAAGCGTCTCCATACTGGTTCTTTATCTCAGCTCCACCCCGTCGCTCAACATTGGTCCCAGTTCTTGGGGTAGCCCAGTTCTGTTCATACTGCTGAGAAGACTGGAGCCAACTCCAGCTTACAGATTTCCTTACGTTTTTACAGGGCACTTCTTGTGGAAGACAATGTATTAGTACATTCTTGTTCCTTAGTGAACTCTGCCTTTGTTCTGTATCAGATCCAAAGCTCACAGAAGCCAGTGACAGGCTTTGCACTGATCTTGATCTGTGCTGAATTGAACTCACAGTGGCTTATTGCAAGATAGCTATTCCTAATTTCTTATTGGGAAAATGGAAATCTAGTGAATAAAATGCAGAGCCAGCCTTTGTGCTGCTAAGTCTGGAAAAATGAATTGGTAACTTGGAAGCAACTGTGGTAGTGAGACAGGAAATTCTAAGAATCCTATTGCAACCAACAATGTACTATGGAAAAATAAATATATCCCAGTGGAAAGAGGCATGAGAAATCCCCATTGCATTCAGTGGTTTGGAACAAACTACTAGAAATCAGTTCTAGCAATCAGGAAATCTGCTCAAATACTTTCCTGCTACTGAGGCTCAGGCTTAACGCCTCTGTACTTAGCCAGAATTTCCCACTGAATGCCTTTTCCAGCACAGAGAAAACTCACAGGGACTGGGGATTCATTATGTTATTCGAAACTCAGGCTTCATGAACATATGCTAGTTGCATGCAGTACAAAATCATGCAAATAACTTTCCCCTTCTCCAAAATAAAAAACTCTTTGGATCTTTAGGTTTCAAGACATATTCTAGACCAAAGCCTGGATCTAAGAGACATTGATTCCAGAGCCAAATGCTTACAATAGCTCCAGCCAAAACTTAGTCAAAGCCAGATGGTTTCAGTAAGACAGAAATATGCAGGGAGCTTCTGACCTTGCTTGAACCTAAAATGCAAAGCTGAATTGCGTGCATGCCCCTGTGTAAGATCTGTTCCCAAGCTGCCTGCCAAGATTCTCTGTTAGAAGCTACTGCTCCAATAAAAGGCTTGGCAGAAGGTAGTATGTGTCTGCAGTTCAGCATCTTCAGTTGATAATCTAGCATCTTAGCTTTCACCAGTGTTGGAGATGGGCTTGAGATGGATTATGAATTGCAACTGTTTAGGCATATAGTCTCTTCTCCATAACCTCTAGCAAAAAGAAAGTGCAAAGCAGATGGGGATGGCAGTGTCTTAAATTCCTGCCATTAATGTATTCCTTTGTAAAAAATGTGTTCTTTGAATTTAAAACCCCATCAACTAAAAGCAATAGCAAGAGTTTAAATCCATCAGAAGTCCATAAAAAACACCTACCTTTATTAGACTTGGGAATCTTTTAGAAATCACCACCACCAGACCTTCAGCTCTGATTCCTTTCATGAAACATGCAGCTTCTTGTTTGCCGTGCTATGGAAGCTTAACCAATTTTTCTGTATATAACTAGAATCCAGCATATCTCATTTCCCTGTTTTTGTTAGTAAAGGAAAGCCAGATGTCATTTGAAAATCTCTCTGTTCTCTTTCATCACAGTAAAATCAGTGTGTTTCATAAAAAACACATTGTATTTTTAACAGGAATGAAATAAAAAGGTTGTGAAAAGATTGATGTAGCAAAGAATCAGTGAAAGCACCGTATCATTGTGCTTTCATTAGAGGCTACATGCTGGCTTACCTGATTGGTGCCTTTTAGAAATTCAGCAGCACTTTCAAAGGACACCAATTATGACATTCTCCTGGTAGAGATATGATACTTGGCTAGAAAGCCATACTATTTTGAATCTGGGTGACCGATAACAAGAGGTGGGATATCTGTTATTGTGACCTAGTAGCTTTGGGGTAGCAAACATCCCGTTGTTTGAAGTTTGGAATTTACACAAAATTTCTCATTTCCTCCTTCCTGTAAGCACAATACATTGTGACAGAGAACTAAACTACAGCTCATTAATACCTCACTTCATAAACCTTACATATAGTTTTGTCCACTTAAAGTCAAGCTTTGATGTAGCACTGGGTCAGCAGTGTTTTTGTTCACTTCTGTCAGCTTTAAGGACACAAAAAACTTTTACATATTTCCCATGTAACTTTTTATTTTGTTTCTTATCAAACTGGCTAAACATATAGGGATCAATCTTGCCAAACACTGAGATCAATTTTGTACTGGAATTAAGTTTATGCACCGGTATAAGGTGCTGTAGTCACATCAGTTGTTAATCCTTTCCCTAGGTTAAAACTCGTGGGTAGAACTGTCTTGGAGAAAATTCGTAGTGTACTTTGCCAGCGATATTCATGTAGTCTCTTTGTGTTTCAGAAATTGCAGCCTGATTGTATACTGTATTCATGGTGCTGCTTCCAGTGAAGCAGAATCACAATCCTAATGTAATAAAAATGTGGATGGTAGAAACTGTATGAGCTTAACTGCATTACAAATATACATGGATGTAATCACAAAGGAGAGAGAAAAAGAGGCTTTAGCATTGTTATCTGCAAAGTTAGATTCATCTGTGTTCAGTTTCCTCATTACTCCTGCTGGCTGGCAATGGAGTTTCTAAAACACCTTTATTAAGGTCGATTTATGGTAGTAGTACTTTTCACAATATCCTTCATTTAATGATTTCAGAGAACTTTTCAAAATTTACATAAGTGTTCTGCCTATGGGCAGACTGATGTTATTATTTGCTATTTAAAAAATACATACGTAGAAAAAAAACATTCCAAGACTATCCCACATCTATAGGAAAAATACTGGCAAGATTAATCCAGAGCCCTAGTCCAAACCCTCTGCTCTGAGCATTAGATTAATTTCCTTGACACAATCTCTATCCGCTGAATTTGATGTACTTTCCAAGAAAATACCCTTCAAGATTCAGCACTTACTTTTGTCACGTGTGAAATTCTTAACAGACCATACAAAAGAGCACTTTTAACAAGACTTGAAGTCCTCTTCTAAAAGCGGGGTTACTTTCCTCATGTCGCTAGATTGCCATGCTTTCAGAGGGCAAAGAAATATTTGTGTTTTAGTATCTGAAGGTATTCTGTGAAACTTCTGAGTAGCTAAATCTATTTTTTAAAAAAAAAGCCTAAGGTCTAATCTTAAAGTTCACTGATCCTAAATGGAAAGAGCTTGCTGGCTCTCAGGCTTTCATTGGGAACAAGCATCTTTTTATTAATAAAATTTCAGGTGTCTTTGTAGGATCTTATTTGGCTCTGGAAATTGTATCCTATACCGGATTTCTGCAGTACGTTATTTTCCTGGCAAGGAATTGGAAGAGGAAGTAAAATGCTCATGAGAACTTGCCTCTAAAAGCAAGACTCATTTTTTTGTCCAGTAACGGCTTGTGCTCTCGGTAGAGACTTCTGCTGTAAACCATAATCAGGAAAGCTGTCAAACATGTACTGTTCAACACAGTCTTTGAAATGTCTGGCCCCACCCACTTAAGCTAGTGCTTGGATACTTAGGACCAGAGCTTGAACCTTAGTTGTACATCATTGCAAGGTGAACAAAATAAAATTAGATTAAACATAAAAGTGCATTTTCTGGAACACAGAACTGATCACTCTGCAGTGTGCCATTTCATAATTTATACATTGTATTTTATTTTGCAGATTCTGTGGAAAACAGGCATTCTGTAAGTATACATTTTATGCAAGCAGTTAAATATAGGGAAATTGGATTGAGATTGTTGTGTATCTAGTGAGACAGTGTTCAAGTGTTGGTATGTTTTAATTGTGTACTTGTTGTTCAGGACCTTTACTGGACAGCTACTGGGCAATCTTTTCATATGTATTCTTACTAATCAGGCTTTCAGTACTACATTTATAGAATGGTCAGCTTTAAAAGTCCATGGATCTGACTGGTATTTGGTAGTGCTGGTACAGGAGGCAGATGACAAATAATGATATTCCAAGCGTTTGTGATGAACACCTGCACAGCTTTGGATACGTGCCACAAATATTCAGGCTGACAGAATGGCACAAGGTTGGGGATGGTTGCTGCTTGCTTCAGGTTCCTGATGGACCTGAGGCACTCAAGATTTGCATATGAAAACCTGCTAAGCTGGTTAATGTGTCACTGGGGTCACAGCTGTTGTTCCAGTCCCATCTGTAAAACCTATAGGGTGTTTAGTGCCAGTGAATCTTCTCGGGGAGTGCCTTGCTTACATGCACACACATACATTCTGTGACTGGAATATCCAGAAAAGTGAGGTCATTCCTAAGATGTGAAAGAAAGAGTTAAACTAAGGAGGAATGGTGGATCACCTGAACTTGCAGAAGTCACTTCTACTCACTGTCTATGGCTGTTTCCTTCTGGGTTCATTTTCATCCACTAGTATAGTAAGTGGGATGACTATAAGGGCTGGTGGTGAAAACTCAGACCTTGTAAGAAATTTTAAAGGCAAGCAAGTTTTTACCTCAGAGTAAATAGCTATGTCACAGTTATGCTTCTCTAACTAAGCAATTAGAATAGTACCATCCACATATGGAGGATCTCAGCTAAACAATTAGGAGTTTTGTGATAGTTCTGTAGGTGGTGAACAGCTTTATAGAGCTAAAAAGCCAGTGAAAAAAAAATGGATTTAAAAAAAAAAAAAAAGTCTTCCATGAGCTGTTACTCTGCTCTCAAGAGATCTAAGAGGCAGGGAACTTTTACATTTCAAGAGTACTTGTATGAATGTTAGTTAGATAAGCTATCTAATCCATCCTCAAACCATGCAGACCGGGTGGTTTTTCTGCTATCCACTTTGTGACTTTGGAACTTGTACTTAAAAAGAAAAAGAGAGAGAGAGACTTGTAAATAAGAATCACAATAGCACAGTCTACGTCAGCTTATGGCATCCATTTGAGTTTTGAAAGGCTCCATCAGCATTCACATCCCCATGGGATAAAAAAGCAGCCCATTGTATTATTTACAGACACTGGCAGTGCACTGAAGGTCACAGGTTGTGTTACAATAAACAGACATATATTAACAGGCCAGTAGGGTTTATAGTATCATTGTCTCTCTTAGTTTAAAGGTTTGTTTTTATTCTTTGCTCTCAATTTTCTAAAAATAAATTGAGCTGAACCCTCCTCTGGGTTATACCAGGCATTCCTTGGAAAGTCACGCAGAAGAAAGTTTGTCCCTGTCCAACACAACAGGAAAAATGGTCGAGTGGCTGTGACAGACATCTGGTGTAAGCTCAGGGAGGAGTTTTTGTCTTTTTTTTCCCCACACCCTACATAATTTATAATCGACATTGGATGAAAGACTAAAGTTTTATGAAGATTTTTTTGTTTTCTTTTCCTGTGACCTAAAGTTAGTAAAAAAATCTCTCCATGGCAGTATAATGAGGCTGCTTCAGTGAAAATACACTGACTACCCCATGTACATCACTTTCATCGTATTTAATTGGGCTATTAAAGCTTGCTAAGCCAGACAATCTATGAAGAAATGTTACATTCAAGGGAAAAAAGTGTCAGCTGAGGCAGTGTTTTCTTTGTGTTGTCTGTACACATTCCTGTTAAACAGTAGGAGAGTAATAAAACTAGTTGCTCTGTAAAACTAATCCCATTTTCGGAAACACCCCAAAGAAAAATCAGCTTTAAAATATTTGCACATCTTACTTGAGTTTTCCTAGAAGTAGCCTTACTCAGTTCACATCTGTGACATTGTCCCCTTCTTAGATACTGTTCATGTACTTAACACAGTAACAATTCCTTTTTTTTGAATTATTAGTGCTTTAAAGGACATAGCAAAAAAGCAGATCCCCATCTTCTGCTTCTTAAATTCCCACTTCTATTCCCAATAAAGCCGGTGACAAAAAATAGCACCATCCCTCTTCTAAACTCTCCAGATAAGTGACTGAACGGTGAACTGGACAGATAAATTTCTTTGTAGGTTTTCCATCACCCCTATTTGCCTCTCAGCACTTTTCAGGCAACATAGATGAGTACAGAAGAGGCAGGGAGCTACTAAGGTGCTTTCTATCGTTATTTTCTTGCAACTGTTTTTTTTCTGTAGCTCATTTTCACACAATGTTTAACTGAGGTTTCGTCCAAATGAGGAGTTGTTGATCCTACTCATGGAAAGGAAAATGCTCCTTATAAAAGTGATCAAGTGGCTTAAACTTCCTCCCCAGCTGTTCTGCTTCTTTATAGCCAAATGAAGTATTTGACTCAGAGGTGAAGTTGCTTTCCATCTGCTACTCCTGTAATTTATGAGTGAAAGGAGGCCTTCAGGAGCTGGGCTGGTCAGCTGGCATCTTAATCACATGAAATGCCAGATGGATTACTTAGCTATAGTCACCTGCAAAAAACTTGTAGAATTTGACTCTGTTTAGGAAGTAATAGGTATTCCAGAAGTGTGGGACAAAGGGCACCACAGCAGAGAGAGTAGTGTTTTGCTAAGAGCTATGTTTTCAGAGACAGGAGGACACGCAACCTTTTTGTTTCAGTAATGATGGTGGAGGCTCAACATCAGATCCTGCTGTCCTTTTCACTCTCTAAATTCAAATAAGAATGTGGGATCCACTCCTCAGATAAACCCTGTTAACTTACTCAGTTCTGCATTGATATTCCAGAAGTCACAGGCAAAACCTACTGCACTGTGGAAAAGAAAGATAAAGCAAATAATTTTAATGAGTGCTAGCTCTGTTCTTGTGCATTTGCCCCTACATACTTTCTGTCAGAATAGATATAATCCAGCATGGAAGTTTAGGAACTTTGCTTCGTCTTCAACTGAGACACCATTACAAAATTGAGCTCAGGGCTTTAGTAAACACGGTGTACTGACAATAAGTGTTGTGTTACACAAAAGCATTGAAAGTGTTTGTATTATGTCAAGAAAGGTGGTGTGTTAGAAAAACAGTCAGTTAAAGTTTGATTTATTTGAATCGTATAAAGACTCAATTGCAGTACAGGTTCTGACTGATTTGCAGTCCAGAGTACCTTGAACCTGAATGTCTTGGACTTCCAGGTCATTTAGAAATGAACATAAAGTTTTGGGTTGGGGGTTGCTTCCCTCTTTCTCCTCTGTTTCAGAAATTTGTATCTTAAATGCCATCCATAGGAAGTATTTGCAAAAGAAATGAATTACTTAGAGAGGAACTGGGAGGAGGTTTCCTTCCTGAAATCACAGCTGGCAATCTTTCTAAGTTATTTAATGGTCCCAGTTTCTGAAAACATATTGAAGGAAATATCTTAACAATGAGATAGCCACTTCGCCAAATACTAATTGGTATTGTGTCAAATTTACCTCAGCGGTACATTCTGACTTCATACCTTCTCCTCCCCTATTACCTCTTAGATGTGTGTGTTTGTTTGTTTGTTTGATTCTGTCCTAGGGGTACATGAGGACTGGCAGCCTCAGTCAGGACACAGTGTACTTTTAGCTGCCTATTTGTTCAGCCTTAGAATGTACCCTCTGAGACAGAAACCTGTACAATTTAAATCTATTTGGAGAAATTTCTGGGTTTTTTTCAGCAACTTTCTCATCTTTCTCAAGTGATCCCAAAAGTATTCTGTAAGTTCTCAGTGGTAAAGGAATTGCTTCACATTGCCAGCACAACATAGCCAGCTCTGAAGGGGGACCTGACATGTGTTTAACTGTGCACAGTAACATGGCACAATAGTTTCAGACAGGAAATGAAGATGAAGGATGTGTCCATTTAAAATTGTGGGGGGATTTCAGGCAGTCAGGATATGAAAAACATGGTGATACTCTGAAATAAACACTGAATTATAAACCAGGAATTCCTGCCTCTGACTCATGGGGCAAATCCTTTGGGGGTAAGTCCACAAAAGGAATGAGGCGCCTCGGTGCTGACAGACTAAACTATTAGGTTAGAGGCCACCATGTACTATTAGCAGATATTTGTTGGAGGAAGACCTGCTTTGGCAACTGATGTCAGGAAAGACTTGACAGTTGTGAATCCTCAGTGGACCAAACTATTTCTGTCATATAATGTAAAGACAATGAAGTTTGGGATCTCTCGTTGCCCTTTCTCATTGGCTAGCGTAGAGGACTCCTCTTATCTGCATGCTGTCTTTTGTCGTTCTCAGTGCCAGGTTTCTATGTCCCTGCTGTGTACTGAAGATGAAAACCTATTCAAAGGAGCAGACTCTTGGAAAAATATAGTGTCTAAAAATTGAATGATGCATTGCTCACTGTTGAGATACCCAAGTGCTTCTTAGGAGAACATTTTCATTCTTGTGGGACTGAAGATGGGGGCCCAATTGTGGCAGCTGAGCATCTACTAGTAAATAAGGGATCTGACTTTCAGATTCATTGAGTGCTAGCAGTTCCGTTAAGAATCCAACTTTTATCACTAAGCGCCCAGTTGCATATGTTGGTGATTAGCAGTATTGCAGTCTAGCCTGTAATTGTTAACCTAAATCTCCCACTGTCTTATTTCCTTTTTTATCTGATGAAGATAATACTAATATCTCCCCAGGGAACTGTTAGTATTTTTTAGCTCATTGTACAGTGCTCTAAGGAATATGTTACTATATTTAAAGTTTTTGTATTGATCAAAAAGGACAGGAGAGGGCAGGGGGACATTTATACTCATACCTTTTTTTTTTCTTTTTTGGTCTTGTTGCCAACAGAGAATACAAGGGCATCCTGATGCTACTTAGAACAGTCATCTCAAAGATCAGCTGGGAGAAGAAAACAAGCCACGATGGAATATGTTGCAAATGTTTCAAAAGCTCTGCAGCACTTATTTATGAGTTTGCCAGGCTCTTCTTTTCAAAGTTTATTTCCTTTAGGGGGAACAATAGAGATGTCCTAAAGCATTTAATGGAAAAAATGACAAATAAAAATTCTCATAGGAAAGTGGCTCTAGAAACCACTGACCTAGGTTCTCATCTTTAATTTCTCCTGCTAATGCAATTTTGCCTTTCTAGGCTCCGATTCATCATGCTCTGAGGAAATAAAAGGGGAAGCTACAGCTGAGGAAGTACATTTCTACAGTGCAGTAACTACTGTGATGCCAGAAGGATGTAGAAATGTCTAAGCTTGCTTTAAACTAGCTAACTTGGTTATCAGTAACAGTCTACTGTGGCAGAACAGAGCTCAGCACAGCTTGGCCAGCCACGTACGTACTTTGACTTGATCTTGCAACTTGTGCTGAACTCCCTGTGCTGCAGCAGCTGGACTGCTAACAGTCTTGGAGCCAGCTAATTTATAGCTCACTTGGATGCTACACTGCAATGAAGGCCTAATGGAAGTGCGAGCTCTGGGCTCTCTAAAAACTTGAATAACTGTTCAGAGATTCAGTACTTTAGCAAGTGCTTCTATCAGTAGAGGCACAAATATTCTTTACTCTTTGCTGAATTGCTTTTCCCCTTTAAAAGTTCTGGTGCTTGTTGGTTAGTTTGGTGTGGTGGTTCTTCAAGGAATGCTTGCCCATCACAGTTATTCTGGATGATGCAAAATATAGGTCTTGAGTGAGTGGATATACTGCACCGAGGTCAGTGAGTTTGTACCCGAAATTCTTGTTATGTATAATCCTTATTCCTTTGATTTTAGGAGAGATCTGAAGTCATACTTGTGTCTAGTTTGTCCAGTATGGAACTCCATACCTACCCATTTTCTCTATAGTATGATAAAACACTAACCTGGATCCAGTTTGGACCTGGATTTAATCTTTGCAACCCATGTTTATCTCAGTTCTATTAGTTTAAAAAAAGAGCACAAAACAAAACAGAAAAAGTACTGTCCCCAAGCCCTTAACCAGCTGGTCTTTGACACTGCAATTGCTCTCCTTTTCTGACTGCAGATTAAATTACTACAAGATCTGGGCCACAGGTAAGAAGGTTCTCATTTTAATTAGAAAATAGTGAAAGAGAGGGCATGGATTTGTATATACATATATAGTTACTGCTTTAAGCATTACACCAAAGGCGCAAAACCAGCAAAAAATACAAAAGGGTTTTGTATCCTCATTCCAAACATTTAAATTTTCAAGCTCCAGTTACTGGTTAATATCTCTAATTTATTGTTCCCTATGCAACTGTTGTTTGTATGATAAGCCTTTCACAAATGACTGACTTCATAGCACTCTTCTGTTGACAAATATTCTTTCCAGCATCCCATGAGTGTCCATACAAATGCATTAGTATAAGGAATGTGAAAAGGTATTTTAATAAAGAAAACTCTGAATTGAACTTTGCACTGGATCTTGCATGTTCATATTAGTGACCACTTGCAAATGATTGTCTGTAAAACTTTTTATTAGTGATGAGCCATATAGATACATTGTATGAATTTACATATGGAAGGTTATCTCTGCAACAAGTGATTCCAGGCACTTATATCTGGTATTATGAACCAGTTTAGGAGCAGTTAATTGCACTAAATTGGTTTAAGAGTTGAGCATGAGACTGCTCGCATTCACATAACTCCTTTGCTGAATTACAAAGGTAAAAGTTCTACAAACTTTTCCACAGTCCCCGGCACAGTGCAGGAAAGCACTGGTTTCTGGGAGGTTTTCGAATGTCATCTGGGCATGATGGAGCAGCAGTGGGACAATTAATTGATCTATTTCAGCTTGTCTCTTGGCTGGAATAATCCTAAACTATTTAGTCTGTAATAAAAGTTGTTTGCCCTGCTGAAGGATATCTGATCTATCCACTTCTTAGAGTGCTGTGCACTGCTTTGAGCACTTCTGTTTTGTCTTACAGATATGCCAAAAATATTTAAAAAATGGGACATTAGATCAGCAAACATCTCCAGTGAAGACAAGGTAAATGGTCCCATGAAGTAAACAGCTACCCAAGGAGACCAAATGTCCGGTTATGAGCATGTCTTCTGGATGCCAAACAAGCGTCATTGTCCCATTGGAAACATTTGGGAAATAAGTCTTGAATTTGTTACTGAGACAGATTAAAGCTCAGATCAGAGCTCGAACAATATGTTATTGAAAAACAACCAAAAAACATTTCAGATTTCTATATTGTCACCAAGTTGAGCTCAGCAAATATAAAATGAGGTGTGTTGCTAAATATTTACTTTTTGAGACGACAAAAAGGATGGAACATCCTCAGGCCCTTTGTGGCATGACTTGCCTGAGTAGTTCCACTGACAGTGCCGCATCCTGCTTGCACTAAGCGTGTTCAGAAAGAGGCTTTCCCACCACCTTGCTTGGTTAACTTTGTAATATTTTTACTATTGCAGAGCAGAGTCTTTAGGGATGAGGTACAGAAATGCTTTAAATCAACAGACTCTTCTTCCTTGCCACTGTTAATTTTTTTCATTTCCAGCAAACTAGCAGCTGCTTATTTTCTTGTAAGTATATTTCTCTGTGCCCTTTCGTGGAAAAATCAGTGATGAGGCGCTGTCTGGTTAGTGCTGGAAGCTTCCCGACGGGGCCACGGAGTGCGCAGTACAGCCGTCTGTCTGTTACTCCCTTAGTGTCACCTCTGCCCAGGGCGAGAGGGCCCTTGTCCCGCCGCCGTGCCGAGCCCCCTCCCCTCTGCTGCCGCGGCGCTGCTCCGTCCGGCGGCACCCGACAGCCTCCGGCGTCGATCCGGTGCTGACCCCTGGTGGCAAGCGACCTGCAGGGCGACAGGGGTGGCCACCGGTCCCTCCTGCCTCCGGGGTGGTGGTCCCTGCCTGGGACAGGGCGGGCAGCCTGGCGCGGGCTGGCGGGAGCTGAGGCGCAGCAAGCAGGGTGCTAGTGCGCGGGGAGGGCTGCGGGTCCGGCCCGGCTTTCTGGGCCAGGTTCTAACTTTTTCTACCTCTACATGCACGGAGTAAACTGAGCCTTGTGACTTTTATTCCTGCAGTGGTACGATCTCTTCATCTGGACCTCTGCCACTCTTAAAGAACAGTTTTCAAAATGCAGTGTAAACCTACCAGCCATGACTTCGCATAGGTTAGTGAATTGTTTGTAAATGCGGGGGCCCTGCTGCTGTGCAGAGTAAATATCCCGTTCATCGGTGGGTGAATAAACCCCAAAGTTTATTTGCTTTTCTGGGGAGTTATGTGCTTGTTCTAACTGCTTCTTTGTGAGCTTCGTTCAGTTCAAGTTCTTAATGTTGCAACTCACCACTAAGCTGTCTTGCATCATAAGCCCCTAGCTTTTGGCGGCAGGGGAAGTAATGATGTCAGAATGGCTACAGCCATTCTGTGGTAAGGAAGAGGACAGGTACAGGGAAAAGAAACAAAGTTTGAGAAAAACAGAGGTATCAAGTGAAAAAAACCCCACCAATTAAACTAGAAATCAAACTGAAAGTAATAAAGTGTCACTAGAGATTGAAAATGCTAGCACATTTTGTTAGAGTTTCAAGGCCTTTCTGAATAGACTGTTGAAAAGATAAAAACACCACTTTTGCTGTTATTTGGGAGGTAATAAGCAAGTTGTCATGTCTAAAGAATCGCAAAAAATGGGGCTTATTGTCTTCATGCTTTGAAACGCTCTACTCTAAATCACAGGTGCCCCCACTGAAAAAAGCTTAGTCTAGCAATCATGAGAATGTGACTTGCATAGGAAGCTTCAATTAAATGTAAGCATTTATATTTACACAGGTAATTTGTTTTCTCACCAGCCACAGACATGCTGAGTGAGAAGGCTGAAAAAATTCTCACTGTTGCAGCAAATAATCACTGTACTTAAGTTTAATAGCAAAAGAAATCACAGTTTCCTTGGGGAGGGAGTCACCTGCAAACTCTGATGACAGACAAACAGAATAACAGCATGAAACTAAAATGAAAAATTTAGCACAAATCAGCAAAGGTCTAGGCAGCTAGTGCAAAGGCACTCAGAATATGCCCCAATCAACCTGGGATCTGCAGTAGCGTTGAACTGTGTGTGACGCTGTAATGGTGATTGTTAGAAATGGACCTCACATGGTATCCTGGGTCTGACCACATTCCCAAAGTTAAGAGGAATTCAGATCCAAAAGGTATTATTTGAAGAGTAATTCCACAAATAAACTATTACTTATGGTAAAGATAGAATCTGGCTCTGAAATTAATAGGTTAGTAATGTATTTCTGTGTAATCTTGAATGTGTAAGAGTGCTAGATGAAATCAGGGCCTGCTTTTGGGTAATGAACATGCAACGATTTTTTCACTGAACAAAAGCCAGAAGTGACCAGTGTAACAGTTCACTGTTCTCTGGTTACTGCCCTGATTTTTCCGTAGTTGCTTTTTGTTTTAATGTTTTACTTGGGAGATAAAAGGAGATCTTGGAATGAAGGCTTATTACAGTGAAGAAAGAAAATGAAAAGAAGATGAAAGGAAAGACAAAGGGGAGTGAGCAGGGCTGGGGGAGAGAACTCCTACAGACTGTGGAAGGTTGGGGAAGAAACAACCTGTCAGTCCAGTCACCTTAATGGCTCCGCACTTCATGGTGTTGGCGATGGTCTGGGGAATGTGCTGCAGCAGAATCAGTGCTGCGGAGGTAGCTTGTCCCAAACATTCATGTGTTTATAGTAGTGCTGTGACCTCTAGGAGAAGCAGAAAATATACCTGTTAATAAAAGGCACTTTTGCAGGTAACAGCACCATTGGTCCAAGAAGACAATAGGTTCATTTCAACTGCTGCTGTCAGTGCGTTAGTCCTGTACAGGGAGATGTAGGCATGAGGCACTGAGGAGCCTGTCTGATATACAGCTGCTCTAACAGGCTATGATATTGACACTAGATGTGTGTGTCTTCAAAAGAAAACATCATATTACACTGTTATTTAGCTAGCGTAATCCAAATGCTGTTCAGTGCTTGCAGAGGAACTGTGACTGCTGAAATAGCCTGGTTCCACAAAGCACTTATCAACACTTGCATAATGAGAGCTTGGCTTTAAATCCTCTGTACTGGTTTTTTGTTTATTCATTTTTTAACTACACACAGAGCCAAGTCACCACTGCAACTGACACAGTTTCATGTTGCAAATCAATGAGGCAGGGCTACAATGGCAGAAAAGTCTCGCCTGTGAACTTCATATTGTTCAGAGCTCCTGAACTGACGTGCCTGACTGACTGCTGTCTTCATGGAACTATTCCGTGCCAGATGGCTGAACTTTCCTATGGCTCTCACCACCTACCCAGGCTCTTCCCTTGTGGGATCTTCTGGGGTAGTTCAGGCTCCAACCAGCAGTAAGTTGCGGAAATGTGTCCTCTCCCAAGTGCCACTGCTTTCCAGCCCCTGCTTTTCCTCACGGCACTCTCTGCTGTGTTTGGGGATAAGTGCTTCTGAGGCAATGAAAATGAGAGCTGTTGGTCTGTCCTCAGGAATGGAGGGAACAGAGAGGTTGACATCAGTGGGATAAAGAGGAGGGCTTTGTCTTAAGCGGGCTGAGTCATGGTATTACTGGAAGGGGTGAACTCCGCATCCCTGCTTGGTAATAGGCTGTGAGAGTCTAATGGAAGAAAAAATTGTTAAGTCTATTAAGATGCGGTCAGAGTGTAAGTCAATTAATGAACATTACAGCCATGCAGGTTATTAAATTAACATGAGATTGTCAATCGGAACTACAGATTGCTTTTGAATAATTTTAAATTATTTAAAGCACGGTAATAATGAAAATCTCACAAAGTCTTCATAATGCAAAACTTAGTTTTTATTTTCTTACTGTTTGAGTTGGTTTTTATATTTTTTGTTTCAACTTCATGATCGTTAAAGGAACAGGAGTTTTAAAGAGCAAGACATTCTTATTTAGGAATGGCAAAAGCTGCAAAAGCTGTTACAAGGCAAAAGCTCAGAGGTGCCTGGAGATGAGCTATGATTCTGCAGTGTGATCCACAGCAGAGCTGAAATCAGGTAAAGCCAAGTGTGTCTAAATGCAGTCTTTGCATGCAAAATTATAGATCGAATTTTCTAGCCACTTATGTGTCCGTATCACCCAGTCAGGTGAGCAGGACTAGATGGCCTGTATTGCTTCAATTACTTTGGCCATTACTTCTCAGAAGCAAGTTGGACCTGCGTGCCTGATAGTGCTATAACTCTCGCCACATGTGGCCACTGCCACTTGAGCTGTGGCCTCCAGGTAAGAATTTAGCATTTTGCACTTCCCTGGACTCCTGGAAATGCCTGCATACAGACAAAGAGGACAGGAGTGAACTACCTCCCTGGCTCCAGTTTCCAGACAAATTGCATGAATAGAGCTCAGCCCTGACTTGGGGTATTCCTCAGGGCTGGAAGAACAAATCTAAACGTACTTATGACATGCGCTGGCACTCTTGAAAAACTGGTTCCACCTGTGGCTGCTGAGCCTGTAACAGCCTCTAGACAATCTGTCCTCCCAGGCTGGAAGTCAGAGACCTTAAGAGAGCAGAGAGGGGAAATACGCAGACTTATGAGGAGATATTCATGTTCCTCCCAGGGACCTCGGGGACTAGTTGATCTCTACAGAAGGATGGTATGTTCAGTATGACTGAAAGTATTAGCTGGCTCAGCCCTGAAAACTCAGAACATTGTCTATGCTGCTTAAATCCAGTTCAGTCGTTGCTGGAGGGAGGCAAGGCTGCCCCTTTAGAAAACAACCCTGACACACACCTGTGCTTTGTCAAACAAACACACTGAAAATGTTATCTTTATTTCCTTTTCCTTTCTTTTTCTTTCTTTTTTTTTCCTTTTCTTTTTTTTTTTTTGTTCTGAAGCTGATCGTTTCCCACTGACTTTATTTCTTTCTGACTGTTCCAGGATGAATCACACAGTCCTACAAGTCTATCTGTATACCAAATGGGACTGTGGAAAGCGGAGCTGACTAATGTCCCCTACAAGGAGAAAATGATAATTGATGCTTTTTAATTACAAGTTTCCTGCATTATGGTCTAGTTTTTCAGCTTGTAATCACTTACAGTATAATAGACTTAAGTAAATTGCTGCCTTTTCCTCTTTTGTAGCATATATAGGTCAGATTTTCATGTTTAACAGGTTATTATCTCTGACACACTAATTAGTGCACTAACTGGCTGACAAAGGTCACATTTGTGTTTTCTTCATTGCATACAAACATGGATAGGGCTGTGTGCTCACACCAACTGATTCTCCTAATTTCTGTGTCTTCTGGAGTCATTTCCAGCAGGGCAAAATCACTAATTTGACCTGTACTTGTGTCAGGGAAAGACAAGGTTGAGGGCAAAGAAGTGTCAGCAGTCATCATGTCCACAGCACATGTCCCATGTTCTGCACTTCCTAAATCATAGCAATCATGCTTCATGAACCCTTGACTTTTCAAGCTCTGTGCAGTTGCAGTCCAAGGGATGAAGTTGTTGCCTTTCCACGAGGAAATGATTGGAGCTTTTATTCCCTATCTTTGACCAAAGCACTTAGATGGTTTTAGGCCCAGCAGATTGTTTCTAATAGCAGGCAAAACTGATCACCCAGGTACTTTGATGCAGCCCTTTTATTTAGAAAGAAAGTATAAAATTCTGTGTCCTTGAACAGAGGAGGGATTAGACAATAGGAGACACTTTCCCTGCATGCAATTTAAATGCTTTCAGCCAGCACTTTATCCAGAAGCACTTCACCAGCTTTTTTTCTCAAGATCATTCTTGTAGAGTTTATCTGGTTCTGCCTGGTTTTGAGAGAAGGCTGTCCCTGTCAGACCACAGGAGCACACAGTGGCTCCAAGCACTGCCCTCCTCCCCGCATCTTCAAAGCCCAACATTTTTCAGTCAGGAGAAACCTTGATTGCATTAGTTTCTCCTCCAGGTTTTCCCTTTCGCCTTCTTTCTTAGGGTGGCTGTTCCTGTTTCAGCTGCCTGCTTCTGTACCAGAGCTTGTTTGTTTCTTATACAAAAGAATATCCAGTGAAACGCAGCATTAAACCTGTTGGGGTCATAAGCTTTTGCCTGAACCCTGTGTCTGGATGGCATTAGGGTTAGATACTCAGCATGTGTCTTTGTGTTGATTGCACACTTACTGTCAGTGAGAAGGAATAGCAATATGTGATGGAACTGGGGTGAGATGAGATTCTCACTGCTCAAGTGAAGTTTTTAGTGTATGCTCCCCTTACCACTAGAGAGAAATACCCTGTTGACCAATAAGCACTATGCATTGCTAAAAATGGGTTGAATTTCTCTGCATTCCTTGCCCTACTCATCATATTTAACCTTGGATTTATTTGTAGAGAACGGCACAGAAAGTCCTGTTTAAGAAAGGAAGAAACAGAAAGAAAGCCTGGACATCATGTGTTTTCTTGCAATATTGTCCTGGACAGTTTCCAATCTGTTAATGAATGAATACTGACATCTAAACCATCCCCAGGGGAAGTTCAAGATCCATCTGAATTCAGTAAGAGGTTCCTAAATAGCTGTAACAAGGCCATACTTCAAAAGAAATACATTTTGCTATTTTTAAAACATGAGTTTTGGAAGGCTTTGAATATCACGATTAATTCTCTGTCTAGGCAGTAGAAGACATTCTCACTCAAATCTGGAAGGTTTTAATATTGCTTGGAATCTGGATTTGATGTTCTAAAAGCTTGAGGTATGACTGTGTTTAGTTTACTTTTTTTTTCCAGAGCAGACTGTGCATGTACTTAATCAGATTCCTTAGTATATCTCACTGGATAAATGTGAAAAATATATTGCACTATCTATCAACACTTGAAATTTTGATTCAGGGATTCTGGTTGGATACATTACTGAGCAAGGCTTAATTAAAAGATTTAATGATACTCTAAACAAGACATGGCTCACTCTTGAACAACAGGGAATATTTCCTATATATTAAAAAAAAACAGGGTCATATGAAGCCAGATGTTGCCCTGCACAGTGTGATGCTATTTGCAGTAGGCAGAAATATAAAATGGCTGTGGAAGCTGAGCAGAAGGGTCAGGGCAGCTGGGCAGGTTTGGAGAATGGATTACGCACCAGGTCACTAAAATTACAAAGTGAAGCTGAGCAGCGTATTCTTAGTGCCTTGCATTAGGCATCTACCTTGAATGTCTGAGCTAAGAGGCTACTTTGCTTTCTAGTACAGTCACTGAGAGTCCTGTTCAGAACTGCCCTTTGGAGATGCCTGTCCCTTTTCATTGCCTGTAACAGGTAGTCTAAGGAGCACAGATTCCTTATTTTGGCACCTGAATGATTAGCACAGTGAGATGTTATTTAATACGTCCCTGTGCTGAGGTCTTCATCCTAAAGTGATACACAGTTAATATTATTGGAGAGAAGGAGAATGCGAAATCCAGAACAAGAATTCAATTGTGGAGGCACTGAGAACATTTGGCTTCGGAGGCTGGGTCCAAATCTGTTAGAGAAATGGGCCAGGACAGAGCTGTCACTGGTGTTTGGTTGGTTGTAGGGAGAGGAGGGAAGGATTGAATCTTGGCTGTGATTATTTTGTGTGAATGGACAAGTACTGAATGCTCTGTCAGAGGCAGTTCTTTAACATGGGAAAATAGCAGTCCCGTGTTTGCTTTCAAAGCTGTGCTCTTGTTTGTTCTGGGGTGTAACTGCACCTTCATGTTCTCATTGTTTAAGCCCAGTCTTCTCAGCAAAGCTCCATGTCTGACTTGCCCCATTTAAAAGAAGACCTTGCCCCTATTTTATTCCAAGATGCTGGACTGACTGGTAGAGACATTTTGGTTTATTCTATGATATGTGGTTATGGGCCACAATGATGCTACTGCTCAGTTAAAGGTTGGTAATTACTATTACAGAGACTGCAGTTCCTGACACCTTGGCAAAGTTTGTGTAAATAAAGGTTCTAGCAACCTTCAGGTTTGAAATTACACTGTCTAGA
>JAVKLA010000002.1:34146534-34192824 GCA_034782735.1 Sagittarius serpentarius | reverse complement strand
GGCCGGGCCTAGGGCGGGGGGGGGAAGGCGGCTCCCGGGGCGCCCCGAGGGGCGGCCGGGGCCGGGCAGGGGCCGATGGCGGCCGTGAGGGGCCGGCGGACACTGCTATCGGTCCGGCCGCGGTGCCGGCCCGCGGGGAGCCCGGAGGGCTCGGGCGGGTCCTTGGGCTGCGGGGCGGCTGTCTCTGGGTGAGCCGTGCCTGGGCCGGGGCGGCCGGGTCAGAGGGGGCTGGATGCAGGATTTATTTTTACTGTTGGGCAAGGTTCGGCGGGATGGAGTTACTTCCTCCTTCCATCCGTGTAACTGAGATAAAGGTTTGGCTGAGGGAGGGTGTGCAGTTTGGCAGGAGCACTGCTGAAGTAGACGCGATACCTTAAAAACAAGCAGTAGAGGAAACAGCGGTAACGTTTATTCTTGCTGGAACTGGGGGGAGGATTTCCAATTGCCTTTCAGTATGAAAGGCGAGAGGTTTTCTGTCTCCTAAAATTGTTTCCTTGTCTTAGGTGTCGGCTCCTTAGTTTCTGCTTCTCTTTTAATTCTCAGTATCATTTATATTTTATCTCTCTATTGCAGTTCAGTGTCTAAATCTGTTTATTGTGTCTCTTCAGCATGTGCTAAAGTTCCTTCTAAATGTCTGTGCTCAACTTCTTGATGGTTTGTATCTGTCTGCAAATGTGTTGAGGAACTCCTGTCCATAATTTAGGGCAGTTAAATATACAGCCGAGTTTAAATTAAACTTTTGTATGTAACTTTCATATTGTAACTGTAAGATAAATTAGTGTAAGACTTCAGTGCTGTAAGATTATCTTAAGATGCTTTGTCATACTCCTCTGTCTTCACACAACTCCTCTTTCAAGATGATCTTGCCTGCATAACTTGGGAAGAACAAGGCAGGCTCAGTCTCAGGGGTGTATTTTTTTACAAGAAGATGTAGCTTTTTTTTTCTTTAAATTTTAAAATAACATCATATTCCTAAACTCTCAATAAAATTCAGGCAGTGTGAGTGAGTACCCTGTTTCAATTTTCTCTGAATTGAAAATGTGCTAAAATAGAGGTAAAGGCACTTTAACCTAAGGAAAAGAAAGTAAACTAATGTTTTTGATCTTAGAATTTACTTTTAAAGACTCTGACATCACGTTCTTTTATGATACGAGAGGTTACTGTTCTGATTGACTTCAAAGCTGATCCAACAAGCTGCTCTGTTGTGGGTGGCATATTATTAATACTCCAACTAGGTGCTAAGGTTTGAGGTAGCGTTTCTAAGGCAGGGGAGGGTAAGGCGCTTTCTCTCTTGAGCAAAAGACCAAGAAGGTAATTCTGTGCTCAGAGACATCTTATACTGAACTCTCCTGGGGTATGGTATCCGCTGTGAATTTTATTGCTGAGTACTTCTCTTATGAACTTTGCTTTTGGTCCATGCAAAGAATGTCTGTAAATGACCTATATTGCGTTTGTTTCAGAAAAGAAAACTAATTAATGAAATCCAAAGTGAAAACTGGAAGAATGACACAGCCCAATAAAGTACATATAAAAATAAAAAGTACATATATTAATTGCATGCTTCTTTTTGAAATAAAACAACACTTAGTGGTTTCAGCGTTTGTAACTAAAGAACTTGTAAGACAACTGTCTTACAAAGTAAAGAATGTGGAGCAGAAAACCTAGGCAGAATGTATAATGCCAGTAATTTCCCTGTTGTGGTAAATGTGTAAACAAAGTAATGGGAGATAGGGAAACTTACCTAGTAAACAAAAGGTTAACGTAACTGAAATAAAATCACGTAGCTAGAGGTTTGAAGATGCTTTGTTGTATTCAGACAGCTTCTTAGTTGATAGATTTGGGGATTGTGCTGCTCCAATCTCACCTTTCTGTGCGAACCCAACCAAATCCGTTAGATGAAATCAGAAGACTTCTCTTGTACCATGTCTGAAAGGTCACCAACCTTATATTGTGTGAGTGTACAGGTGATCAGTCACAAGCATGGTAGTGGACATACATAAGGATGTTTCATGAGCTGTTGTTCCCCTGTCCCGTTCTCTGTGCGGTATCACGGACTGAACTTCAGCCTGTTACGGACCATGAGATGAGTAAATTGTGGTGCTGAGTGTGCAGAGTGTAGCTGATACCTGCCCAGGAGCTGAAGAAAAATAAAGGCTGTTTATTAGGGTAATTTGTAGGTTTCAAAAGAATGAAGAGGAGGGTAAGTAAATTCTGGTCTTAAACAGAGTCTTGGAGCTTGGAAAAGTCCCTCAGATCTCTGGATTTTTTATTCTTTTCCTTCAGTAAGCTAGAAATTGTGGTATCAGATGTCCACAGTAAGTAGTAATGTTAATTCAGTGTGCTCTAAAACACTTAACCTTGAATAAAGGTGTGATGTTCTAGAAGCCTTTACTGCCTTAAATGAAACAATCAGGTGACAATGTATGTTGGAAAATAAAAGCGTAATGTAGGCTTAGAGATTAGAGAAATAAAGATAAGAGTTAATACTGTGAGCCTTCATGAGTCTGTATTTGGTATTAGATGTGATGTATTCAGAGTAGAAATAAACTCTGGAAATGCATGAGGATACCACATGTGCCCAATAAAGGGGATGAACAATGACTTTTCTTACTCTAGGTAATGTAAAGCGGACACTAGAAAGGATGTGTTGTGATTTCAAGGGGGAGGTGGTGGTGGTAGAACAGTGAAATACTGAGAACAATACCATGTGTCAGGACTGCTAAAGAATGCAGCACTTAAGGGGCAGATGAGGGAATTAAGTGAGGCAATGTTGGCTTTGTGCCTGCTGGATAGTGAGAGACCTGTTCAACGAAAAGCCTCCATACAAAGTTGTATAAACTTTGATATACTGTCTCGCATTGATCGCCTAAGAACTCTGACAGTCAGAACCGAACTTGCAGTGCTGTATGCAACTGACCTTATTCCTGGTGTCTTCTCCTTGTTATAAGGCGACAAGTGGACCCTGTTTTGAGCAAGAGGTTGGACCAGACTAGCTCCAGATGTCTCCTTCAACATAAATCACGTTGTGATTCTACAACAGTTATAGAGGAGAAATGATAAGCATAAAAGTAACTCCCAAGCTACTTGTAGGGCAACATCTTTGTCAGATTTCAAAATTCCAGGTAACAAATAAGTTGTTTATTGTATTTTAAACTTTCACTGATGTTGCTGGGGAAGACAATTTATTGACACTGGCATGTAACATCTAGGAACCCTATTCATTAAACACTCCTAATTTTCCAAGGTGCTGTCAATGGTTGGGAAGAGATGCGCTCTTCTCTAAAGAGCTTATATTTCAAGAGACAACAGATGACTAAATGAAGGAAACGGTGAGACAATATGAACAGGCAATGATTTCAGCACATTAATAATACAATTATTAAGCTTTTTTAAGGCATCATGACAAAGGAGAGACTTAAAAGAGAATTTGATGGAGAGCAGTTTAGTACCTTTATTGATTTTTATTAGACTTGATTCCTGCAGTCTAATTCTTTTCACTGCTTTTTGTGTGCAGAAAAAACTTTTACTCCTAGTGCCTTTTTGATTATTAGTGTTTTTCAGCTATTTAACCTCTTCATGAGTTTTACAAAGCTAAGTTGGCCTGAAGGCTTGCTCCCACTGAGTAGTCTCTTTTTTCTTGCCCTGTGACAACTTCTGTAGCTCTTATGGCTATAGTTCATAGCTTTGTGTAGCTCACCAAAGTTTTGTTAAGTTAAGAAAACACAGTTTTCAGTTTTATATGCAAATTACCGCATTCACAATGTGATGTAGTGCAAAAGAAGTCTTCATATGAAAAAGGTAGTACTTCTGTGAACTAACTGTTGAAGTATGTTGTTTGGAAGATAGTGTTGTTATGTATGTATGAGGTCTTGATGTAGGTGTTTGTGTCTGTAGGTATCTACTCAAGCATCCAGTCTGTGGATTTACAGAAACCATGTTAATCAGCTCTTCAAGAGGAGTATGTATTCTGTAATAAAAGAACTTGTATAGGCTTTTAGTTTTGATTTTTAGCAGTGTACTTTGAAGACACAAAATGCTGCATGTTCTGTGTACCAGATACGTGCTTTCTGGTATACTATACAGTTAAAATGGGATATTTAATTACCTTTGTTCCATCTTCATCTCCCCTTTTTTTTTATGATAGAGATTTGTCAGTATGCCATATAAAAGTCCTTTAATGCTGGTGTTCAGGAGCATGAATCGCTCAGTGTGGTGGGAGAAAGGACTACAGCAAGCAGAGTGGTGCATCTTCATAGTTCTCAAACCATCCTGATGTGAAGGCATGGACATCTTGTGCTATTTCTTCCTAGAGGAAGGCTGGATCCATGTCCTGAGAAATAAGCAAACAACTGTATACGCTGTGAAATTAAGCATTGGTGTTGAGGGAGGGAGGGGATATGAAGGAGAGGAGGAAAAATGAGATTGCTCAGCTAGGTTAGGCAGGAGTATTTTTTTATTATTTTTTAAAGAGGTCCTCTGGAGAACTCTTCTGAGACTCGACCGGTGGGAAACAATGCACAAACTCCAGGTCTGTGAGGCTGCTTTATGCTTGGGATCTTTTCATTGATGTCTCTTGCTGTCTCAGATATGCCATTTCCTGTCTGGATGTTGTAGTTTGGAGAAATTGATGAAATTTGTGACAAGAGGCAGTGGTCTAAATATTTTCTCTTGTTGCTTCGCTATTTCTAAGTGTTTTCTATTGTTGCTTCATGCCTGTATTGCACAGATCTGTAGGGAAGGCAGCATCTTCATTAGGCTTACTGGAAAAGGACGTGGTATATAGAAACGAGCTTCTATTTGCAAAATCTTTGTCTTATTGCAGACTGGAATGGAAACTGCAAACTTGGAAGAAATGTGCAATCTGTGCAAACAATTTTTCTAAATTCAGCTGAGTAACACAATCATAGATAGCTTGAAGAAAACCAGTATTTAACTTTTAGGGAGCACAGGCAAAACTGCGAAGTACAGTGTTGTCTGTCCCTCAGAAATCTCTCTCTAGTGTAAGAGCAAGATGTAAGGCCTTCAGAGGCACTACATTAAATAGTGAAAGCTTTAGGATTATCGGTTAGTATTCCCCATTCTGTGTTTATTCCTTCAGTGCACTGATGCATATCATTATGGTATGTGTAAAGCTGTTGTTGATTGCTGATTTAAAAAAAGAAAAAAAAAAAGTACCACTTGTTTCGTTATTGTAGAGGATTGTGGTAAATGGTCCAGATCCACAAAGTAAAAGGGTTTGGTTGAGTTTTTTTGGTTGTTTTTTTTTTTTTGTACTACAAGTGGTTGAATTCAGCTTCTTTTCCGGATGTGTGGGACAGAATACCAATTATTGTGTCATCAAAATATATGACCTGCTGTTCTTGTCAGAATTGTGAATTACCTGTTCTTGGACAGGTTAACTTTTTTAAGCTTCTGTTAACATGGCAAGCCTAGAAGTTTGAAGGCAGAAAGTTAGTAATTATTGGTCAAGATCCCCTTTCTAGCCTCAGGCAACAAAACATGAAGATTGCATGTTGTATGGGAATGCTTAACTTCACCCAGTGGCCTTAGCCTCTGTGTGCCTGTTCACTCGGGAGCATTGTGAGGACTGAAATTTAAACACCTGGAGAGTTAGCACCGAAGTATCATTTTCTTGAGAAGAACTGGAAGTAAATGAAGTTGCTTGGATTTGGGCCAAGCTTTGCATAGTGTAGGTCTGAAAGTACCTACTTACTTGGCAAATGAAATTTTAAGTCTTTTAAGGTGATATCTAGGTTCTTCCACACAAGTTCTTTATTGGAGTAATTCTGCGCTGGAGGCTGCCATATGCTAACTTAGTTTCATGAGTTTTGAGTATGCTTACAGAACAAAATCCCCTCTCTTTGGCAAGCATAGTAACAATACACCCAATGTAGTATAAGATTTCCAATCAGACCAGTTCTGTAATGCAGTATTTGCCTGTTGTTGTTCCTGTGCTATCTGCCTTCTCTGTAGTTTCCTGCTGTGGAGCAAGGCGCATTTCTTTTGGATGCAATGAATTCTTTTGGATCCCCAGGGCTACGGAGGTATCCCTTTCAAGACTGATTAACACATGCATCACCATATCCTTTAATGGAGTCCTTGATGACCAGTATCCCTGGAAAATGAAAATCAAGTGCCTTAAGTTGAAATTGCTCAATTAAGGCATGTGAGAGGAGCTGCTTAAAAACTTCTGTGTTACCCAAGGCCAGTGCTGCACCTGTTGGAAATGCTGGGAGAGAGGAAGCAGAGGAGCAAGTTTTGACAACAGAAAGTTAAGAGTGGCTGAAGTATCTGCAGTGTGCAGTAATCCCTGTAAGTTTTGCAGGTGTGTTTTCTTCCTGCTTCACCCCCTGCAAGGAGAGTTATTCTGAGGTGTCAGGTTATTTACCAGTCATCTTTATTCTCTGGGTACTCAGAACTATTGTCTCTGATGAAGCTGATTGTTAGTGTCTTTGGAGAGACAGAATATAATGTTAAAAAGGGTTTATTCTTAATCTTGCCTGTTTTGCCTTCCTGCTTCTCAAAATTCCTAGCTCTCTGTTCATTGTCTTTCCCTTCTATTTATTTTAACTCTCTCCTTTCCAAACATGTTCTGCTGTGCACAGTCCAAATCGATACACAGCACAGCAGTTAAATTAGTCTTCTAAAAGACAAGACGACTGAGAGGCAAAGGGTAACAGAAGATCAATAAAACATAGTAAACAGTGGTGTTTTCCCATAAAGGCTAGGAGGGTAGCACAAATGAATCGTTGTATGAACTGGGCTTTAATACTCATTACCTAGTGTCTCTGGTTTATAAACTGCTGTGCTCTCTGACCCCACTGGTGTTGGATGACAGGAACATTGCAGAAGAATGTCCCTTAGTGCTGGTGAATGTATTGCGTGTCCTGGGCTGCTTATCCTGTCAATGCAGGATTGTTATCCTGAAGCTGTGAGAAGATGGGATGGTTAAGCTTAAAAGAGGGTCTCTTTTAAGAGTATAAAAATGCATATTCAGGAATTGGAGTGCTCTTCTAAAGGATCTTTTTGAGTCCGAAAAATTGATGTATTGGATTTTAGTAGCTTATGCAGAGGACTGAGAGGTGTAAGACTCTAGATCTTACTCTGGATTTCATGTGTTTTGTTTAGATTATACTTCCATTGTAAAATAGGACTGGAAAAATATGAGCACAAACCAAGCTACTGTGTCTGCTTTGATACTGGGAATTTCAAAGCAGATGACAGAGGACTGAAACATAGATGCAAGCTGTCATGAGCCGCAATGAAGTTCTGATATGAAATGAAATAGAAAGCTTAAAAAATATTTTTCTTTTCCACTGGAAGGCGGCATTAAGACTGAGGAAATAAAAATTCTATTTTATGAGCCCCGACAGGCTCAAAGAGTAAGGCTTTTTTGAGATAGTCATGCTCACACACTTGTGATTGTGGTAGCTTGATTAGGAAATACTGCTTAACATGTGATACTAAAAGCAGACAGTGAAAGTTGTAATTTACGTTTGGTGCTCTCTGCCTCTTGGCTTCTAATCGCAGTATGTTGTATTACCTTCTCTTCTGAAACTTCTGCGTATCAAGAACCTGCCTGTGTGGGGCTCTGCCAGGTTTCTCGGAGCATCCTCTAGCTGAGGCTGGGAAAGATAATCTCACAACCAAGTTGCAGAATTCCCATACCCCTGCTCCCTGCCTGCTGGTAACCTCCCACCTCTTGTTCCTGTCTCCCTGCACCGAAGTGGCCAACGCAAGGTGAAGATTTTTGCTCTGGATGCCTTCCAAGCTGGGTATTTCCATTCCGCTTGCTTAATACGTATCCGTCATTTCTATTGCCTGGAGGGGCTTTACTTTCTTTCCTAATACTCTTGTGTAATGTTTGGGGTTGAACACATACATAAATGTATTTTGGTGGCAAATGAAAGTGATCATTACATTTCTTCTCTTGTTTGTAGCTGCTGTGAAGTCTGATAAGGCTTATCTTTTAAGACCTTCTCAGTAGCAGTTCTTTTTGTCTAATCGCTTTTGCACTTCTTCCTTTTCAACTTGACTTGAAGTATTAAACAAACGAATTGGGAGAAGAGAGAAGAACTAAGGGGGAGATAATCGTAAATGTCTGTCAACCCAAAAATGTACTAGTTAATAAAGGCTTTGCCAGGTCATTGTTAAACCTGAGCAAATGTGTGGCAACTTCACAAAAGTGTTTGCGTGTGGGGGGATAAAATTGCTACTATTCTACTTATATGTTATTTTAGTGTATAACAAGAGGTGTGGATGGAGAAAGGACCAGCTGTGCATGCAAACTATCTCCTGTTTTGTAATTCCAGTTATCATTCCCTTTATGACAACAGGCCATGTTTCCCAAGATGCCTTAACGCTGTCTAGAGGTTACAGGCAAGCTGAAGATCTGTGCCTAACAGTTGTAGAAAACTGAGTGTCTGAAAAGATTCATTTAGAGGTGCGTTGTATTTAAAAGTATAAATACTTGGTTGTATGGGTCTCCATTTCTTTTGTCACGCAGCTTTGAGATGTGGATTGGTAATTGTTTTTAAGTATTGAACAGATTTTATGAACCCTTGCTTTTCCAATGAGTTGGGACAACTTTTCAGTTTCATTTTTATTGGCAAGACTTTAAAAATTCTAGCTAGATATTTGTTATTCTATCAAGCTGAACTTCACAATTAAAATGGTAAGAATGAGTAAATCACTGTGCTGCACCGTGAGTGTTGCTTCAGTACTTTATTTTCTCAGCATATATTTTTTAAAATCTGCTGCTTGTATCCAGATGCCTTAAGTGGTGTATTTACCAATGAAAACTGCTATGGGTTGACGGTCTTGCAAATTTCTTTCTAGTCACAAAATTGGTATGGTGTGAACAGTGGCTTTTCAGGCCTCCTGCAATACCCCAAGCCAAATAAATGCTGATTTGTGTGATCCATTGAGATCTCACACTATTAAAGAAGGCATTGTCTGTTATGATCACACTTCTGACTCATTCATGGAGTTCAGGAAAGCTTCTGAGAGGGTGTGGAGGCTGTTCCATGGTTTGGGAGGGGCTTGTCTCATAGTGTGGTGATGAATGCAAGGTGAAAAGATTTCCGTCTCATGTCTAGATTTCTATTTGTACTGGTTTTTTTCAGTTTCCCGAAAGAGCAACCAATCTTGTCTCTAAAGCTTTCATTATATATACAGCGTGGCAGACACAGCTCCTTAGGGATGGGTGCAGCTTCCTCACACTTCAGTCATCACTGTTTTGTCACCTTATCCTGGAAGACAACTGTAGCTGCCACCCATGCTTGGCTTCTCTGGCTTGACCTCTCTTGGCAATTAAAAGCCTTGCTTAAACAGCCACACCCCTGATGTATGGTGATGTATGAGGAAGTGAGTATGTATTGTACTCACAAACTTATTAACAGTGTATGTAATTGAGAGCTTGTATAGCTGCTTGACTCTTTGATAAACAAATGCATGGTGGATTTATTAAGCATGTATGTAAGAACATTGCCATATGCCTGAAATTAGAAATGCCTGCATAATACTGTAATAGAACAAGGCAGGATATGGCTCAAAGACACTTATTTTCCTTTGCCCTTTTGAATCCATCTAGTGGCGTTTGCTGTTCTTTTATCTCTCAGCAAATCAAGACCTTAAAATTGATGACCTAAAATTCATTTCCCTGAAGCTACTTTAATGACACTTTCTGTGCATGTGTGTGCACAAAATGCAGCCCGCATACAGTGGAGTGTAGTCGTTCTTACCTATTTTCTCAAGTGGTTAAGACTATAGACATTATTTCTATCTGCAATAGTAAAAACTTTTACAGTGCGGAAGGCATTTGCTGGACAAACAATAACACTGATAATACCTGGTTATTGAATAGCAAATATCGTAGGATGAGACAGGGAAGGTTTTAGCCATTTTTTACGGGGAAGTAACTGCAAAGGAGGATGATAGTAGAGAGCTTGCATGTATACTACTTGAATTTAAAGTAGAACTGGGGTTCTTCTGAAAAATTCATTAAAAATTTTTTTTTAAGCTCTTTTCATATTGCGCTATGAATTCAGCAGGCAACTGGGGAATTGGGGTATGTATTGCCACAAGACACCCACCTTCTGACCTTTTCATATTCAGCCTGTAGGACTGTCAGATGAAATTCGTGGAGACAACTACGTCAATTAATGTTTGCAAAAGTGAGATCTTTGTGTGTGTGTTTTACAGTTCCATATGTAAATTTAGTATGTGCGTCTCTGAAATAGAGGCCTGGAGGAATCATTTCGTTTACAGATGTCCCATCATGCTAGTCTACCTGAGGTCTACTTTCCACTAAGATAAGGGCCTATGTCTGTGTCTGCATGCTGTACGAGCGAGTTATACCATCCAGGAACAAATAATTGCTTTCTGAGCTGAGAGAGAATGAGTAATGGCTGACTGTGTTGCTTCCTGTGTTATTGATCTTTGGAAACTACTTTTCACCAGAGGCAGTGAGAACACTTTTCAAGGAGTGCTGAAAAGTTCAGAAAACTGTTAACTTAAACTTTTTAGAGAGGTTGATTTTTTTTTTTATTTTTTTTTTTTTAGATTTTATATGTATGCCCTGATTCACACAGTGAAAGACCATGTTGGGGTAGATCCATGCTGGTGACAAAAAAGGAGGGGAGAGCATTGTTTGTGTTCTTCCCAGTCTTACTTTGTTTACTTTTTTTAGAGAGTATTCATGTGACAAATTATCTTTCTAGATGTGTAAACAGTACCCACATTTTGAGAGGGAAAATCAGTGTAAGAAGGATCCTCCATATTCTTGTTGCTTAGGAGTGTGAACAAAATGGCTTTAAGGTGCATAAGGCCCTCACTTTGTCATCACAGTATACTGATTTTCTTTATGGAAAATACAGTGTCTTTATATCTACTTTTATGTAAAATGATCCTGTTAATTCACATTGCCAGTGAAGTTTTTTTCTTTCATCTACCTGCCGTAGTTTCTTAGCAGTTAGGATTAAAAAAATGTGTTGTGGGAGGTGCTCATCATTTTCCGACTCAGTTCATTTCAGTAAGAGTCAAGCCTGTAAAGCAGCTGTTAAGGTCAGGCAATCTGTAATTGACCTATCATATGCTGCAATTAAAATGTATCACAGCTTTCAGAAATAGGAGCTACCTCGATTGCTCTTGGGGGAAAAAAGAAAAAAAAAAAACCAAACTACCAGAAAGCTTTAATATGTTAAACTGATCCTTTAACTATTGCTCTCTTCTGTGTCTAATGCAAGAAATGGAGGGGAATGCAAATCAAGGTAGTGGCTCTGATTTTAGTAGCCTGTTTTTAGCAGGAACCTCTTTCATGTTCTGGATAACAAAGTCCAGGGAAGATTCTTGCCAGCGTCTGTCAATTAATAAGTTTACCCCTTGAAACGTTTAGAGTTACAAATACTATGTGAAAAATAAGAAAAACACATATTTAAATGAGAACACAGATGTGGATGCTTTTGCAATATACTTCTCCTTTTGCCTTAATACTTCTGTGGATTTTGTAAAATATTTGAATGTACTGTAATAGAATGACTAGGAATTTTATGGTCGCTTTAGCCTTGTGTGCTTGGGTGGTTTTTTCCCTGTGTCTTGTAGTCCAGTATTTTTAATCATAAAATGCTTAAACCACTCTTTAATGCAAAGTTGATTTTTGAGAGACTATACCAAAATGTATATGACAGTTGCAAGGCTCTAGAAGCTTTTTGACAAGCTTTAAAAACCTCAAGACCCCTTATGTCTTGATAGTTGGGAAGTTGCTTTTGCATTTTAGTTTCTAGGTATTTGAGTTGAACATAAACCGGAATGAAATGAGATGAATGTTGCCTTAAGCAGGGAGACATGTCTGGTACTCGCCAATTCGGAGTTTGACATTTTGTTTTCCTGCTATTCTTAGGACAAGGTTTCTTCAGAGCTGACTTTACATTGTGTTAACCTTTTATGGATCCTTCTATGAATTAGGAGTTAAAGGAATTTAAAGCATAGAAGCTATTATTAGTAGTTCATGATCTTTGCACACTTGTTGCTAGAATAAGGTGAGTTACGTGATTCTTCAGCTGCTTTAACTTGGTTCTTAGTCTTTGCTATTGCCATTTTAAGAAGTTAGTGATTCTGTATGATCTTATTTGTTCAGTGTTGTGTGACCACTACTCTTCAGTGAGGTAAGTTAAAGCAAAATTTTTCTCACTCTCCTAATAATACTGAAACTCAGAATAACATGATTACCTGCTCAGAGCTTTCAGAGAAGTCTGGAAGTCTAGTCCATAAGCCATTTCCTTCCAAAATCAGATCATGAAGAGCTTTTTTGTTCATGTGGTGCTGATTTATGTTTCTTGCCTTTGTAGTTTCCAGGTAGCATGAAATGCTGGTAATGCCTTTCTCCGTTAATTTTTCATGGAATCCAATGACAGACAAGACTACTCAATGAATGGCATACAGCTGTTGGCACGCCTGCCTCTCTAAGTGCAAGGAACAATTTTTTGAAGAAACCTTGCAAAACAGTCTGACTTTTGGGTTGATTTACTTTTGAATTACTTTGGTCCCACCACTTCTCAAACTCAGTTGCAGCTCTGAAAAGACTTGCACATTATAAAGTCCCTTATTGACCTTTTCCTAAGCTTTTCTGTCCTTTGGACCCTCTGAGGATTACACTTGCAAAAACTTCTGAGAAATCGTGTTCTGTTCTATCTGGAATGCATTTTCTGCATTTATCAAAGATACTTTCTGCTTTCCTTAGGTAGATGAGATGCAAGGAAGCAAGCAAATCTAATCAATGTGTCCTCATACAGCAGTTCCCTATGTTAATAGTTGTGACTCGCTAGGTATCTTCAGGTACCTTAGGTTAATTAATTTTCATATGTTAAGTACAACTACCTTTCTAGTTAGGTATGAATACTTTCTTATTTGTATTAAATGCAGTTGTAGCCCTTCTTCTCCCCATAGACAATTTAAGCTTTCTGAAAGTAGCCTTGCTTTGATAGTTCTTGTTTTGTTTTGTTGTCAACTGCCCGGGGATCCAAAAGTTGAAAAAGTACTGCCAGAGCTGGAGGATGAGAAAGATCAGAAACCAGATAATCCTCGGATAATGACTGCATTTTGCCTGGGGCATGCCAAGGTACTAGGCGGGTGAAGTGATGTACATTTCTGTAAGGAGTTCTGTATTTCTTGAACTTCTCACAGGGTCTAGAGTGGTTGCAAAGGCAACAGGAATGACCTGGCTGTATTGGAAGAGCTGGAGATAATGTGCTGCTTCTGGCTGAACTTACCTTGGTAAAAACCCAACAGACCTCAGTGTAAGTGAGTAACCTTCTGTAGATGACAACATATAAGTTTCTTTTACTGACTCATCCATTCCCAGTACACGTGCAAAGACGCATTCACAGATGCGTGGTAATGCAGGATGGCAAGAAGTCCTGCTGACGCTTGTATACATGAAATTGTGAGGACTGTGCTCGTAGAGAAGAGGGCTCATCGAGTGCGTGCAGTGTTGCAAAGATACCCCGCTTGTTTGACTTGGTCTGTGGGAGGTCGAGTGGAAAGATTTCCCCTTGCTGTGCCTTTTTTCTGCTTTGCCATTGTGGCTTTCTGGAATATGTGGCATTACTGGTCCATCATGGTTCTGTAGCTGGTTGGGTGTTTTTTTTGTTTGGTTTGGGTTTTTTTGAAGAGTTATTACCTTGCTGCTTAGGGATGTGTGCTTGGTCCAAACCTAAATACTTCTGTATTATAACTTTTTGTATTTATAACTTTGCAGTTGCTGTGAATATTGACTGAATTTTTTTGTTAGTGAAATGAATGTAAATGTAAAAAAAAAAGTCCTTCAATGCTCCCTTGTTACCTGTAGGCAGTTTTACTTATTGATGTGCATTTGAATTGTTGGGAAAAATGAGCCTGTAATACAATTCTGATAAGCCCTTTTTAATTTAGGATTCAGGGTAGCTTATTTTACTTCATTTTGGAAACATGCTTTTCTGTAAGTCCCTCAGTCAAAATTTCCCCTAAAGATTTTATAGTGACCTTTAATTTAATCAGTGATGTGGACAGCATTTTCAGTTGTGGACTAATCTGCAGAGGTTTTAGATAATCTTTCATCAGATTAATAAGGAGTTGATTTTTTTTTTCTTTCCACTGAGGTAAAAAGGAGAGGGTTGCAATGCTGCATAGTTTTATATTCTGCCTCACCATTTACCTTCTTGATAGGATATAATTTATGTATAAGCTTTTGATGTTTTATTTCTGTAATAATAAAATGTTTTCTGTCAAGATGCAGAACTTCTGCAGCACCAGCAAATTCTGATTTAGTCTCCCCTCCCTTTTAAAAGAGAACAAATATAGCAGTTACATCCTTACTGCTTAGGATTGCTAACGGACCAGTGGTTTTTTTTACTTCCCTTTGGCTTGTCAGGGTGACTCTGAAGAGAGTGCTTCAGTCAGGTAGTATAGCAGTTTTAGAAGAGAAGAGTGGAAAAAGCTGGCGTTAAACTGTGAGAAAAGTTAGCCTCTCTGTGAGTATGCTCTGGTTTTAATGTGTTTATTTCTAAATCACTTACTGCAGGAGTTTCAGATCTAGGTCTGTAAACCTTTGTTTTTCTGGGGCATTTCTCTTCTCACTCATGACCAAGTTAGTTTTTTGGGTAATTTTGATGCCAGCAACTAGTTATGTGGAAAAATAAGTATTTGAATGTACTTTTTAAAGACAGCAGTATATGATATAGGAAATTATTAAATCACCAAAATCTGTGATGGAGAGGGAGGATTTGGTTGTGGTTTGGTTATTATTTTCTTTCGTTCTGTTGCGGGAATTAGGGAACTAGTAAAAGGTCCCTTTGAACTGTTTAATGTTGAATGTTTTGGAAGGAAAAGATGCTACTTGTTGCTTGCAATTATGAATGATAAACAAGAATAAAGTCGTTCATAGGAGGAGAAAACGTGAATGGAGAAAGTATAATGTCCTAGAATTTTTATTTGTTCCCGTTGTGCCAACTGGGAGTAAACGTTCTTTAATGAAATTACACTCTGGTGCAGCCTGAGTGTACTGCAAAGAGCGGAGGAGTATGGTATTGAAAGTGTATGAGAAACTATGATTTTTATTTTTTTTTTTTTCAGATTAGAGTTGACTATACAGTGAAAGCAACTTTTTGCTATTACAACATGTCTTTTCACAGTGCTTTACTAACATGTATAATGCTCGGAGTATTGAGGAGCTTCACCAGTAGTATTGCAGTTGGTTGGGAAACAAACATTAGTCAAGGTTGTGTTGAAATTGAGCTCCTGAAGAGCTGCACATTAAGAACAAGTTTCTGGGCTCAACTTGTAGCTAACATTACCAATACTCACTCCATACCTCTTCCAGCTTCTCCCTTGAATTTCAGAGAAGCAGTTCTGTTGCAAAATAGAATCTGACCTATAGCAATTGAAAAGTGCTACACTGATAGGATGGCAAGGCAGCAACCTCTGTCTAGGCATGTCATCAGATTTGTTGAACTGCAGAGTCCTTCTTGCCTCAGCGTTGACAGGCTTCAGCTCCCATCTCTGGCAGCGTGGAAGTGCTGCACTACCAGAGGCATGTTTTTCTAGCTAGTTTTCTGTCTCACACTTAGCAGATTTGCTGCTGCCCTTTTTTTAATCTAGTGCTGATGCGTGTTGCTTTGTTGCAGTCTTTTTGGAACCGTGCCTTCCTTCTGAAATCCAACAGAGCACAGGCATTGTTCTGTGAACGTGGCTTTCGGGTTACAGGCCACAAGGACGAGGAGCCTGTCCTACAACTGCAATTCATTCTCTTTGCAGAAAGCTTCTAGTGTTTCTATATATTCTTGTTTTTAAAAGAATATATGTCACAATATGTAGCAAAATAAAATGACTCTTCTGTACCCACTGTTTGCTATTCTTCTATGAGTTATTGCATGTTTTGTTTTATGCTTTGATTTGACTTACTTTTTTTTTCTGTTGGGGAAATGTTCACTTTCTTATAAAAATCACTTTATTTCAGTCTTCAGAAAAGCATTAAATAGGAAGAAGTTAAATTTTTCTGAATTTCTGGACTTTAACTGCTTAGCTTTTTGTGTTTGTCAAAAACTGTAGTGCAGGTTTATGAAGTTTTTGCTGTAAGTGATGTGTCATAGAAGGCAAATAGGAAAAACTAATTAATTGGTGAAGGCAGAGAAACTAATGTGGTAGCTGACTTTTCTTAGGTCTTTGGGGAAGATGTTAATATAGAATAGACTTGCTTAGCTAACTTTAAACAATTTTTATTTGCTTATTTTTGAAGCATTGTAAATACAAGCTTATATTAAGGACCTTATTAGCAGCACCTGTCTCAAAAAAAAATTCTAGTAATTTTGAAGACTCCTTATTTGCCTCTGCAATTTTACTTGACCTTCCTGTCCTAGGCTTCAGTAAACAACCCCTCTTATTTGTCTCTTTGATAGGTTTATAGCTTTCACGAAAAGTACCATCTCATTGACAATGCTTTAAAATCTTACTTAGGATCTTTCATTTAATTATCCCTAAGTGCACGTAAATGCTGGTTGTTTAACTTGGATTATTCTTACCTTAAAAGCATTTGCACAAAAATATAGTGTGGGGTTTTTTTTTTTTTTTTTTAATGAGGCTCAGAACTCCTGATGGAGGTATTTTAGCTGTTAACCAGCTTAGTTGTGATAACCTGGCTCACCTGTTAAAGGTATGAGCTGTGGGAGGTCTGTGCATGTGTGTTGTAGTCCATAGTGGGTGGCGTCATCTATTTTGGCTGTGATCCTGGTGTTGAATTCTGTTGAACACACTGGACTACATTCTTTTAATAGTACTTGATATAAAATTTTTCATTTCTGTGCTTAGATTTAAAGCAGGTTTTATTGGGGTTTTGTTGCTCTTTCCTCCCCACTGTGTATCTCAAATCCAGTTGTGTGAACTTGAAAGGTGAAGCAAAATTTCCGTCTTATTCCTGTTGGAAAGTGAACTTTAAAGTATTATTTTCAGGCTGGGTAACTAGATCCCTGACACAAAGATTACAGGGGCTATTGTGTGATGGTAATTACCAACACTTTCTATGTAGTTCATTTAAAAGTAATGACTAGTGGATGTAAAAGGAATAGTAGATGTTAACCATGGAATACATTAACTCGTGGAGATGCCAGGGGAATTTAATTTGTCATAATTAGAAATTTGAATGGGGATAGGAAAGGATGTTGAAATTTGTTTTTTGTGTCCTTTTTTGTCTTTTATGGTATGAATCTGCTGAATGAGATGAAATTTATGTGATAGATAATGTCCCAGTAGCTGTGATCTCTGCTTCAATGAGGTGGTTCTGGGCTAAAGGGGAATTAGCTTTCTAGACTACTTCTGTGGCAAAGTAGTGGTAATGGATTATTTGAGATGTAAACTTCTGATGATTTAAAACATTGCTTAAATAAAGATTGTAATTGATAAGGATCACTAATACTGTGCTTTGTTTTGAAGGACCTGAAATGAAGAGACTTCTAGCTCTTAACAGAAGGAATTTTGTCTGATACTGAGAGCTCTGTTATTTACGTTAAGTAAGTTTAAAGAATAGCAACACTCCTGTATCTCTCAGTGTAGGAAGGAAGATACTGGCTTAGTCTCTAGTAAATCAAGTGGAATCTGTAATTTCTGAGAGCAAATAGGAATTTCAGATCACGTTGGCTTGTGCAGGTATTCCCAAACGGGGAGACATTTAGCATGCTTCTAGCCTGGTTTGGGGACAGTGGCTTAATGCATTAGGGTGGTCCTGTCTATGTTAATATAAGACCTTCTGTAGCTCTTCTGTCACACTGCATAGATTTGCAAAGATTGTCTACTTCTCCTTCCTACCAAATGGAGAATAGATTTAGAGTATGAATCATGTATCTGTCTTCAGTCTGACACTTGGAAGTGACTATCAAGTAACCCAAAATAAGAATAAGCCCCACCAGTCCTAAAGAACAACTGCTTTTTCCCCAGTCTAAGTGATGGCAGTTTGCCAAAGCAGGAGGTACCTGTTCAAAGAGTGATGCCTCTGAAGGATTATTGGGGAAAGCAGAGATGTAAGCAGTTAGAAACATCTTTCCCTTTAAACAGTGATGGCAATCTGCATGAAGTCAAATTGTGGCATTATCAATAATCAAATTAGTGGCTTCCTGAATAGCATTTAGAGCTTGTTCTTCTGATGCAACTGTCAGATACAGGGGAAAGTATTACAATGCTTTTTGATAACCTGTAAGGCTTTTTCTTTACTTAGCAGGAAAGGAATTTCTGTTTTGTGGAAAACGCTTTTTTGGTCTGTGTTTAGTAGCAACGAGCAGAGAAAATACTCTGACAAGTTTCGAACCTTGCTGCAGATTTTTATGAAAGCGTTTTAATAATGCGGCATACCCTTTCCCCCATCTGTAGAAGTTGCATTCCATGTGATTGGAATAGGTGGCTTTTCCAGTATGTGTGAATTTAGTTATCCAATCTGTCCTGTTACTTCAACTGAATGATTATGAAAAACGTCGAATTGCTCTACTGAATATCCCTTACGTAATTAGTAAATGTGCCTAAACTGAACTGTGTATGGGTGGATAAAATAGGCGTGGTGTATGCAACTTTGACCTGTTCTTTTAAATTAGTTCCTCCTTTGCTGCTTTGTGTATTAGTTGAATCACTTTCTAAATCGTTAATGTGAAAATAATTGCTTTTATATATAAAGTTCTTAGTATAATGGTCTAAAACAGGCACTTCAGTGCACCGTGTGTTTTCTCAGTGCTGTGAAATAGGTGGTGCCTGGGGCTAGGCTGAAGAAGGGTGGGGTGTGTGTTTGTCCACTGCAGGGAAAAGGAAGAGGGTTTGCTAGTTCTGGAGAAGGCTGTTGATGCTGTTGGGCAAAAGGGCAGATTGCTTGGGTGCTTGGCTACTTCTGTACACACTCCCAGTTAGTCATTCCTGGCGTAGGCAGGAGCACATGTTACTGTAGCGACACTTATAAAAGGTGTCATGGCCTACCTTGACTCAGTGCTGCCCAACACCTGGTCTCTCCCTGGGTGTCCTTGTTTGTCAGCAGATGCATCGCGGCATGGTGGAGACATGTTGTCATCAGGGTAAAAACACATCCTCAGCTCCTGCGCTGAGCTGCCTTGCAGCTCAGTAGGAAAGGGCTGGGCAAGAAATATTTTGTATTCCCAGGCAGTGTGCATGCAGTGTTCGCCTGGCTTGCTGTTTCCTGTTGTTGTAGTGCTTTAAAAGCAATGCCTCTAGGTGAGGATTATAAACTGCTGTTATGTGGGTGATGGAGGGTGCAGTGCCTTAGTATAAGAACTGGAAGTGGCAGTAGTTGGTTGGCAGCTCTCTCATTCCACCCTGCAAAAGCATCCCAAGTTCAGACCTTTGGGGGAAAGGAATTATTTTCCAAGCAGCCTCCTTCCCCTCCAGTTAAAAGTTCATGTTTTTAATCAATTGAAGCCTGAGGATCTAAGATTATTATTCAGGCCTGCCTGCCACATAAATAAAACTGATACCTAACATCTTCAGGATCAACAACAATGAAAAACTAAAGAGGCAGACAGAGGAGGTAGGGACAGTCTGGCTTTCAAAAGAAAGATCAGTGAAGACCTATGTTACTGCAATTATTGATGTAATCTGCTAACAGTCAGTTTGGAGTTGGGCCCCTTCAAATGAGGAGGCTGGGAACACCAGGTCTTCAAACAGCTGGGAGAGGAGTTGAGGAGTAGGAAAAAGGGGGAGCGACAAGTGAGGAAAACGTAGCTGGAAATCAGGAAGAAGTGAATCTGTTAGAATGATTTAAGGAGTAAAAACATATATTTCGTTACGTTCTTGAACCATCTTTGTTATCAAAACCAAGCACCTAGTGGAAGAGTTGTCAGTAGTGGTAGCAGTGGAAGAAGTCAGAGATGTTATCGTTGTATTTGCTATGGAAAAGCTTTTCAACATCTACTTTGAAAAAAAAAAAACCAAACCAAATCCTTCACAACAGAAAAAAGAAATTGTGCTCAGGAATGGATGGCAAACATGGGCCTGCCCAGAGGAGGGGAAAATCTCCCTTGTCTTGTGTTGGGGGGCAGAAATTGCTCTCAGTAGGGTATCTGGTGTGTTGAGAGGGGTTAAAGTTGTTAAAAGCTTGGAATAATGTAGAAAGAGGGCTACTGTGTAATCCCAATTGATATTCAGAATGCCTGTAATGAATTATCTGCTGTTGGCCAAAACACATGTGCTCTCTTAAGTAAATAGCATTACAATATTTCTCCTGTATTGTACACTGTGTTTTTTTAATAGGCCAATTGTTTGAAAATTTGATACAAGATACAGCTTTGAACAGTTGTGCTTGGGAAAAGTATGAACTGCTTGTAGCAAAACCAGCCTATAAACAGGGTTGATTTAGAAAGTTCCAGCAAGATCAAAGAATGCTAAAAATGATTATCTGCCAAAATAGAAATGGTTGTTCCTGGAAACCAGTCCCCTCAGCTGAAATATCACTTGGGCCAGATGTTGAGGGCACTGGATACTACGGAGTTATCTTGTAAGTCGTGGGCTGAGGATGCCAATAATGTTCTGCTGCTGCCCTGTTGATAGTGCTGATTTAAGAATGTGTTTTTATAAGATGTAATTCATGGTATAGTAACACGTTTAAGTGTAGGCAAATACTGGCTAATCAAGAATTTCCTTCCATTCTATTTAACTAGTTATTCATGACATAAAAGAAGTTTATTGTTCAGTAAGCAGTAAAATACTTTTTCAGTACATTTGGTGTGTGCAAGTAAACTTCATCTGTTTCAGGTAATTAGCACTGCATTAGCACAACATAGCAACTGGTGTTTAAATGCAAGGTAATTAACTGTACAGTGTAAACATAGTGTGCTAAGGAGTTAACCAAAACCGTGGATTTCTAGATGATTGAAAACACACCAGAAATGTTATTTGGGGGCAGGGGGAGAGGTTAATATTTTCCTCCTGTGTTGCTGGATTATTGATACACAGTGCCGAATGGGCAGAAGAGAAAGGATCAGACATTGTAAGCTGGTGCCAAAGGCATTGTGTGCAAGTACACCTCTTGTGTGTGTTTTTTTGTTGGTTTTTTTTTGTTTAATTTCCTTCTTTAGTGTATAGTGTTGTAATGGCTTAATGACCTGGAAGATGCGTAGGGGTTTTTGTACTTTCAAATTTTAGTTTGCTAGTCTTGCAGTTTCACAACGTGTAGAGATGTGTGATAAATGATGGTCCAGCACTAGGGAAATGGAAATACATATCTTGTCCAGAAGTAGGTTTTTTCTTTTTCCCTCTCCAAAATAAATTTGGGTGCATTTGTCTGAAAAATTGGGAAATTTGCAGGTTGAACTGTGTGAACTGGAACTGTGTCCATAGGAAGCACGGATTGTGTATGATGCTGGTTCCCAAATGTGCTAATCCAACAGGGAAATGAAAGACCAAGTTTCTTACCATCTGTAACATTCACCAAGTTACATACACATATAACTGATTAAAAGCATATCTAAACTTCTGAATAACTTAGAGTTCTTACTATTGGGGAAAGTAATTACTTGACCCACAGACATGGCAGGAAACGTAACAATCTGCTGAGTCCTAAGTGGGCTGGAGATTACACCTCCATCACTGAAAGTGAGTTCTCCATTTAATACTTCTGTTTTGATATGTCAGATGGATTTTTGGGAGGACAGAAGAAAACAGTTCATTGATAAAAGCTGAAGCCAGAACCTGGTCTTGAGGCAGAATTTTGACTCTTAATCAGTTTGTCAGAAAAATGGTTAGGTGTCAAGTGAAAGCATCACTAGGTTCTGAAAGCTGCTTTTGGTTCTTTGATTGAAAACTGGCTCTTGAAGTATACAGCAGAACTGGAACTGAAAACTGAAAGGAAAACTTCTGGAGACTTTGCATGAAGCAGGTTAGAGTCCAGCTCCTTCTGTACAGCCTGATTGGGAAGCACACAAATGCTAGAAGAAGCAAGGAATAGACTAGTGAACAATTTAAGAGCGATAAAATGGACAATTATAGTGAGTAGGAAGTTGTGGACAGATACTCGCCTCTCTTCCAACATCACTGGGTAAATTGGGTAGCAGAGATCTGCTATTTTAAAATGTTTAACCCAGCTCATTTTACTGACAGGTTAAAAAATGTTGTCTATTAGCAAGTGTAAAGGGCTACAACCTTTAGCAGGAAGATGATGACAAACAGGTGGCACTGGCTTCCTGGATAATACAATCTGGTATCACAACTGTTTGTGAAGTGCTCATTTCTTCACTGCCCCATAATCATTCTTCTGAACTGCTCTTTAAACATCAGCAAAGGCCTCTCATTAATTCAGCTTGACAGTTTGATTACAGCATTTTAACAGCTTCTGAAAAATAATTTGGTTACTGAAGTGGTAAACTTGCTGCCTTGACAATGAAGATAAAGTGCTGCCTCACAGCCAGAAAGGCAGAGCTAATCTTGTAATTCCTGATCCGTCTTTGTGTATGGTCACCAGTCCCTTGGTTTAAATGTGTCATGTTTCCTCTCCATGTAAATATATGCTAAGTCCACTTCCGTGGGTCAATAAAATGCTTGAAATAACATGTAGATACAATTGATGTAAAAGGCAGGCATGTTAGTGTATATATCCCATAAGCAGCCTCTGTGCACTGATGTGATCAGAGATGAGTATTTTCAAAAAGTGCTATTGCTGTAGCAGTGAGAAGAACAGTTGCCTCTACTGAAGTGTAAACATTCTTACAGCAAAACTGCTAGTAGTAGTAAATTCTCTGGCTATGTATGTTATCTGAGTTATGTCTCAAACATGCTGTATTTGTGGAAGTCTGATTTATGTCTTTTTCACAACAGTTAGTTTGATACTGTCCATTATTGAAGTGTTCGAAGCTACTTCATCTTGCTGTACTGGAGTTCTGCTAAAATACATCTGTAAAGGGTGCCTAGTCCTGGAATTCAGGAGGATAACTTTTAAAATTAAGTTCTGTCCAATTCTGCTTTGTTTTGCTTGCAATTATTGGACAATTGTATATCCTGATCACTTGTCCATAGTTTGCAAAACCTGGAAAGACAAAGACTACATACAATTGTAGAATTGTTGGAGAAGACCCTTAAGATCATCAAGTTCAACCATAAACCATGGTAACACACATGATAAAATACAATTTAAAACTCTGCTTCCTATACACCAGTTCAAATTGGTATACAAGAGAAGGTGTGGTCCCACACATGAAGACTTTTACATATTGTGACCTTGCTTTGAGTTTCAAATTTGCTTTATTTAAAAGAGGTAGAAAGCATTAATTATGGTGTGTAGAAGGAACTGAGAGTTAAAAATTTCGTGCTGGGGTGGGATGGGGCTTCTGGAACTCAGAAGTGCATCTAGTGGTGAAAATAGCAAGGTGGTATGTCAGAGAAGAACTGTAATTTCAGAACACTTGAAGGTAATTTTAATGGCACGGCACTTCTTATTGTTGCCATTTTGTGCTATGTAGAAATATATTAACTAGGAAACAGTGACCTAGATCTGTAATTTTGAGCCTAAGTGTCTTCTGCTTGTTGTTTTTTGTTATGTGGGTGTTTTTTGTTTTGTTTTGTTCTTTCTTACCTAAAATTTTGTCGGATTCTTCCTTCAAGATATCTGATAGGGTCTGGTAATGCTCTCCATTCCTATCCATGATTGCTAAGTGTCCTAAGCATGTTTTTCTCCTTGTCTTTCCTTGAATTTGTTCTTGCGTTCAATGATACTAAGAATGAGGTAGTTAAGCAGCTGTGAAGGGGATATTAACTAAAATATAGATGGGTGTTTTGCAATGAAATAAATCTACAGTCATTTCTTTAACAACAGTCCATAATTTGACTAGACAGCTTTAGTCTAGAGTGTTTAAATTTTCAACTGACTGACCTGTTGCATATAACCTGTCTCTTGTGTTTGGCTTAACACTTGAAAATAAGGATGTTTGAAGGGGGAAAAAATGCATTTAACGTAGTATTAAATTTTCTTCACAGACTCTGACGCATCTCTGGGACCTGCAATGACAAGTCAGAACAGTAGCCATGCAGAGAAAACTGGTGAGATGTCCTCAAAGCAGTCAGCACCAAAAGTGCAGGTCCAACGATCTGTCTCCCGAGAAACCATCACTATTCATTTCTCTGCATTTGGGAAGGAGGAAGAAGAGGAGGAAGAGGAGTTTAAGGAATTTCTTGATGAGGAACTAGATGACCAAAGCATTGTAACAGCACTTGAAGCCAAGGAAGACCTCTGCTTTGAGCATACCGGCCATGATTTTTCTGGTCCAGCTACCTCGCTTGACATGGCCAACTCTGCATCACCGCTGTCCTCATCGCCTGCAGTTCTGCCAACTGCAGAGACTGTAAAGCTGTTGGATTCTCCTTCCACATCCCAAGTATTCAGTGCAGTGCCACTAGTCCTGTCTCCATCATCACACTCCTGTCATACAGTTGGCTTATCAGGTGCACCACCACCTGTGGAACAGAAATCCAGCCTGTCATCTTCCCCATCCTCATCCCCTTCCAGATCAGTTGTGTGCTCTAGTGGATCATCCACAGTTTCTAGTTCAAAACCTTTTAAGGGTTTAGTCAAGTCCCTTTCAACAGATGTGGAACCAAAAGAATCCACCCCACCAATGCGACATAGACAGTTAATGAAAACCTTAGTGAAGTCTCTGTCTACAGACACTTCTAAACAAGAATCTGAAGCTGTCTCTTACAGGCCACCTGACTCGAAACTGAACTTGCATCTGTTCAAACAGTTCACTCAACCTCGAGCTACAGGTGGTGATTCTAAAACTGCCCCCTCATCTCCATTAACATCTCCCTCTGACACTCGTTCCTTTTTTAAAGTACCTGAAATGGAGGCTAAAATTGAAGATACTAAAAGACGCCTTTCTGAAGTAATCTATGAGCCTTTTCAGCTGCTCAGTAAAATAATGGGTGATGAAAGTAGTAGCCACAGGCCCAAAGCCTTATCTTCAAGTGCTTCAGAACTCTCAAACCTTTCCAGTTTGAATGGCCATTTGGAAAGCAATAACAACTACAGCATTAAAGAAGAAGAATGTGATTCTGAAGGGGACTTCTATGGAAGTGACTCTAACCTGAGTAAGAATGATCAGTCAAAAGTGGCTGAGGAACATGCAAAAGAGACAGAGACCAAAAGCTCTCAGTCTGCAAGCACAAAGGACGTGAGTTCGAAAACTTCACTCGTACTTGAAAAATGTTCATTGTCTGCACTAGCAAGCAGAGAGGATGAGGAGTTTTGTGAACTGTATTCTGAAGACTTTTCCTTGCTAGAGGATGAAAGCAAAACAGATAAACCTACGGAAACTTTGCTCAATCCAGAGATGACTGAGGAAAATGGTACTATGCTCAGTAGTGAAGATGAAAATAATCCATATGTGCAACAGCCTAAAATACCAGTGAAAACTTTATACTTCTTAACACTATTAGTCTATGCTTACTTTATTGTCCCTCTCCCTGGCTACTTAAGTGGACTCTTACTTGGAATGGCCCTTGGATTTATGATAGCTGTCTGTGTGATTTGGCTTCTTACGCCGCGTACTCATGAATATCTCAAATTGCATAAAAGTATGACAAAGCAATGGGATACAGGAGCTCTAGACATCAAAGAACCTGAAATACTGAAGGTGAGGTCGTGGTATTTTGTTTGTGTATCTGTGTGCATTATTTTGGGTAGAAGTAGTAAACTAGATTTACTCTGAAGGTGTAAATGAGCTGAATTATCCTCATTTGTAAATAGGGTATTGTTTTAGGGTCAGGCAGCTTTGACAGGGGCACAAATGGTTTAGTATCCAAGAATATGTAAGACTTCAGTGTCCTTAAGTATTAGTATAAAACCAGAATTGCTTCAAAAGTAAAAGGGCAAGTAGTTTTGCTGATGGATTTGAAATGATCTAGCTGAACTAGTGAGAGCAAGTAGTGTCAGAGTTCAGCATGTAAAATAACATTGTGCTTGAAGCTGCATCTTGTGAGATGTATTTTGTTTCTGGCGTATTTTACTGTCTAGGCAGTAATTTGTCTTGTCTGTTCAGTCTAAGCAGATTCTGAAGTGTTGTGTTCAAGTAAAGCATAGATAGTTGGAGAGCATATGGATTCTCCTCAAACATAAGCTAATTAGAATGGGAGGAGGAATGAGTGATGAAAGGGACATACTCATGGGTTATGATATCTGTGGTTCTGTGTGTTCCTGTCTGGAATATTGTACTGTATAACATGGATTACAGTTCAGTAAAATGTGTGCCTGAGAGCTGGGTTTTAAATCAAGCTCTTAGAAAATTTATCCTCCCTCCTCTTTGCCTTTCCTTATCTCCAACTTCTTGTTCAGATACTGCAAGTTACTGTTGCTTCATACACCTGGCACGTTGCTGTCAGTGCAGTTGTGACTCATACAACCACTCAGTTACCTCAGTGGGTTTGTGCTTCTTCCTTGTCCCTGTCCCTACCTCTCCTAATCTCCATCTGTAATGAATTAAGATAATATTTTCCCAGTTGCAGTATTCAGAACAATAAAGCATCTAGTGGTTTCTGACGTGCAACAGAAGCATTTCAGACTGATAGTGGTACTACGTTCACTTGATATCATTTGCTTATCAGAGTGTTTGTGAATGCTTTCTTGTATTTATGTAAATATTAAATCCATCCTGAGCTTTCTGAAGGTGCATCTCCAGTTGTGTAACAACACAAAGGTTGCATGAATTTTAATTCATGCGGTATTGGTTGTATGCTGTAGAATCTATAGTGTATTGATAGCTAATCTCATGCATCTTTAGGTAACTGAAAAGTCAGAGAAATGGGCTGTAAACCCCAACTTTTGCTGAATACAGGCAGCAATTGCATGCCCAGCCCTGATGCTGCCTTGGTGTTCGCTGTTTTTCTTGAATGTTATGAGTTGTGGTCTTTATTTGGTTTTGTGAATGCAGACTGAACAATCCTGTCTGCCCAATTGATTTACCTGCTGCTTACGTGTACAAATCTTGACAAACTTTAAATTCTGTCCTTGTTAATTGGGTGCTGAGACCCTGCCTATAAATTTGCCTTGATACTTGAAAGCTGGTAAAAGATCCTGATACTCATTGTTGGCTGGTGTTAAGATGGATCTTTGAGGTGTTAGGTGTTGTTCAGGAACCTTTAAACTATATTTTAATGCTTTTATCCAGGAGATACATTTTGTGAGAATGGCTGTAGGCAAGAAATGAACTGTGCAGAGAAGTCTGTATGAATCTACATTGTTTTGTATGACCAGATAAGTATTTCTTGCGCTCATTAATGCACAAAGTAATTGTCCTTAATACGTAAAGCCCTATAAAAGGGCTTTTTAATGCTTCAGGAGTTTAAAAAACAGCTCAGTGCCCATACTGTAGTGGAACATAATGTACTGTGATTTAGCAGATTGCAAGTTATTATTCCCCCCCTCATACAACTATTTTCTATTTGCCTCTGTCAAAATGAGCACTGTACAGTTTAGGTCCTCTGAAAAATGAGATAAAGATTTAGCCTGTAACAAAGCTCATGTGAATATAGTAAAATCAAACTTGATACTCTTGCATAAAGATGTTCTCTTCAGGACTTGTTTGTCTTCTATTCTGGCCTGGACTGCTTTCATGCCATTATGATAAAAGCTATGAGTAAGATCCCTTTATGGGGCTCTAGGAGTTGGGATTCTGCCAAACTGCTCTCGAGCTATTTTTGTAGAAGTACGGGTGCATTCTCCCCCATGTAAATACTGTCTGAGAAGTTCGCATTTCCCTGGTTTCAAGAACTAGTGGAAAATTCCCTTCAGCGCTTGCTGAAATACCTGAACATTAATACTGTCTCCCCCAAAATTGTTCCTTTGCAATGTGAAAAAATAAAATACTGTTGTGCTGGTTAGTGCGTGCTTCTGTAGATTTCTGTACTTATTTCACTCAAATGTCTTTGGTATTGGAGGGAGAACACTACCCCTTCACCCCCCCTCCCCCCCAATGCACACAAACCCCCTGCGTCATCAATGTTTGTTTTCTTGTCTTCTTATTCACTTAGTCTTCAGTTCTCTAGTTTCCTTTTCCTTTTTTCTCTGACTACATTTTTTTTTCTTCTTTAATGCATTAGTCTTTTCTAACTTCCTTATTGGCTTTCTCAAGTATGCATTCCCTTGTGTTGTGCTGGCTGATACGAAAGGTTTTAAGTAACAACTAAAATGGAAATGATGAATTTACTCTTTCCATTAGAAAGAACTTTTATGAGAAGACTGTGTTGGCAGTGCCTGCTAGAGAAATGAAGCTTTTTGAGCCACGGCAGTACAGAAAGAGGAGGCTTTTTACCAGCATGCTGTTCCTGAGTGTCACCCAAGGGATTTCACGTTTGATAGTGGCCTATGGCAGACAAATGTGTTTTCCAGTTAAGGTGATGGTTACTTCTGCCCACTTTAGACCTTTTTTGTGTCTTTAGATTCCCTGTCAATAAAAGCTCAAAAAAATGCAGTACGTTTTTCCTCATCAAGCAAAACACTATTGAAGTATAAGATAGTGGTAATGAGAGGGATACTAATACAGTTAGTGTGACTTGAGTGATCAACAGTCTTTAAAAAATTTCGATGCTGGAGCATTTGATTGTATCGTTTAATGATAATGGATATTAATCAATCTGTTAATGTTAGTAAGAAAATCTGGGGATGGCTTTAATCCAGATTTGGGCTTCTGTTATGAAGCTGACTCGTTGATTCTTTTACTTACGTATTTGAAAATATCATAGAAGTAATTATTTTTATTTATTTTTACATGCAGACCTGGTCTGTGCCCCCAGCCTTCAGGGTCCTTCGTAAGGATCTTTTGCGGTTCCCCCCAGCCTCTCCTCTCAGGTTAAGGTATAACATGCCTGAGATCTTAAACTAAGCAACATTAAAAAGTTGATATTCTACAGGGCCTGACTCTGCAGTTCTTACTTGCATGAATTATTCTGTTGAACTGCAGTTTGAATAAAAAAATTGCAGCCCAGAGTCACAAAAGAAGAAAAGTAAACCAGAGTGGGCCTCTTAAAGCTGTTTTATGCAAATACTTATGTTCCACAGACAGGTGAGTTCCCCGTAGGGCTGGTATGCTTGATAGCACTGCTGTGACAAAGGTGACATGCTGCACTCTGAAAGCCAGTTCAATCTCTGCTGTCTAACAAACAGGCCAGATCCTGTTAGCGCATGTATGGGTTTTTTAATAGTAACTGTGACCTTTGCTATAAAAGCCATGCTGTCCAATATTCTAACCAGATACGTTTTCAGGTTAGTTACCAGTCTGATGGTGAGGCACTTTCTTCTAATTTCGGCTGTGAATTCAGAGCAGCTGCTGACCTTTATAAATGGAGATCACAGGATCAGTGTAAATGGCAAGCAGCTGCAGAGTAGCATATGACTATGGTCATTGTCCTCCCTGAATTACTGAATTTCTTATTTTAACAACTTTGCTAGTACAAAAAAGACCCATCATACAGTCACTCTGCTCCTACACAAGGAAACCCATTGTTGTTTCCATAGTTGGGAAAATTTGTCTGTTGCCAGGACGTTATGGTAGCATAACTTCTCTGTTCAGATGCATTGCAAAATGGTTTCTGTAGGCTACGAATCTTTTGTTGCAATTTCTTTTTGCAAAGAGAGGGGTGGAGGCATTTCTGCTAAAATTGTTCTTAAAATGCAGGAACTTTGGAAAGAATTCGGGGGTTGTTGGATAACCTTCTCAAAAATGTTTTCTATACTAGATGAAACCAAAAATGAAAATTGCTGAAGTGAGAAGGCAGATGGTGTTGTTTCCCCCCCTTTAACACTATTAGATATATGGGGGGGGGGGGGGGGAAATCTCTGCAGCTGGCACAAATTTTCAGATTCGTTAATAGAGTGAAGATGCATCATTTGGTGAAGTATTAGCATTTCACTGTCAGCCATGCAGTGTTTCTCTGGCACAAAATAACTTGAAAGTTGAGTGCAAAAAGGAAACAGTGCATCCTTAGAAATTAGGAAACTAAAAATTTGTGTACAAGGAGGGTTTGTAGTAATGCGGTGTCTCTTTCATCCTGACTGTTGTCTAGTTACTGTCTGAAAATAAAACCCCAAATATTTAAAGTTAAACTTATGTATCTTTTGGGTTTTGGGCTATGCTTCAAATACCCGAAGCAGCCAATCTCTTCTTTGTGTAGAAATTGCTATGTAGGCTGCTCTTTTAGGCGGTAAATCTGTTGGTTCTAGATTTTGAATGCTCAATACCTTAGGCAGCTGAAAATCATTGTTAAAAGTCTTGGACAGGTTCTTCAGTCGCTAATAACCTGATGGTTGTGCTATGGGAAGCAGCGTTTGCACTTCAGTGGGGTTTGTTATGTACAGTGAGCAAGGGAGGCGGCATTTGAGAATTGTGTTTGAGAATTGTGTGTTCGGCAGATTAGAGAGCTAATCCATTTGTTTGAAGTGGAAAGCCTGGGCACATGGTAGGGAACAGAAAAGCAGGTGGGACTTTCCAAGGCTCCTGAATGCTGAAAGAGAAGAGGGAATGTACAAACTGAGGAAGCAGATTCTGTTTTGCTTATTTTTGCCCTTTAAATTCAGTTTCTCTTCCTGCTGCTGGGAAGAAGGTGGCAATCTTCAGAAGGGCCTCTCCTCTGCTGTTTAGTTGTTTAGGGTAAAGAAATCTTCTGGCAGAAAGGCTGGTACTGGCTCCATTACAGAAGAAATGTGATAGGAAAGGTGCTGGTCTAGTGGATGACATACCAGGTGAATTCATACTCCTGTTCACCAGACTTGGTTAAGTCACTTAACCTAGGCTGGTTGTCGCGCCTTTTTATCACAGATGTGGCTGTGGCATTTCAGTACGTGCTGGAGGGATAAAATTAAACATGACTCTAAGAGTGCTGGGTAAGAGTCGTATAGCTGCTGAGACGCTCTGAAGCTATCTATGTTCATGGATTTTTACTTCTTCCTATGGTGCATATGTGTATTTGTTATGAGAATTATGTGTAAATGACACCTTGTTTTCGTTGCTACATGTCCTCTGCTCAGCTCAAGTGCTGACAATAGAGAACTCCAGCTGGCTCCATCTCAAGCAGGATGTTAAGGAAACAGCAAGTATACTCTGACCTTCCTTCTTGGGTACCACACATACCTGGAGGTTTCCAACCTCCCTACTGAAAATAACAGTATAGGTTTTTACAGTTATAAAAAGGGTGTGTGTGGCTAAGCTTCATATACAGATCCATTTTCCAAGTATCCTTTTCTCTTTGTGCCAGCTTCTGTGGTCTTTGGCTGAACTGCCTTGCAGAAGAAGATTAATAAACTTTTGAGGCAGCAGATTTTCGTCTGTACATTTGCCTGGCTGCAGGCTCCAGACTTCAGCGTCTGAGCTAGAAATAGCTTGGAGATCTGATCCAGGGGGCAGGTGGGAGTCTCTCCAGAGATCTGTGGGCCATATGGGATATTCCAGTTCTGCACAGAGTGAATGGCTCACGGTGGCTTTAGGCAACTCACGCGATGTCCTTGTACTTCAATAAGTTCAGCTGGAGTTCCTGGCTGAAAATTAATTGCTGTCTGCTCAAAGATGTCTTGGCTTAATTTCTAGGAAGGAAATGGGATGTGCTCAAATATACATCAACCCTGCTGTGCAGAGCCTTGATGGTTTATAGAAAACTCTTCCTCATGCATTGTATTTCCTGTATGGTAGTTGTATATAACCCAGTGTAAGCAAAAAACCCCAACACAAAGCTTCTTCAAAGAACATGCGTTCGGATAGGTATTTCTGTTAATAAAAGAGGTAGTCTGCTTTGGAGCTGAGCATAGATGAATGACTTACTCTTTCCTGAACATAAAAGAAATTATAATTTATCTAGGTTTTTCAGGGTTTATAGTGAAAAAGGAGCTAAATGTTGGAGTAAGCAAAACATAGATATTACTGTTACTTTGGCACCTAACAAAGTGTATGCTGTCTACTTTGATAAATTATAAGGCACTGAAGTAAATGAGCATTAAAATAAATTATACATTTCTGTGTATGGGTAGAAACTTCTGTAAGTGAAAATGTTGCAGTAATTTTTGGGATGTTTTGCATAAGGTAGGTAGAACTTTTTTGTTTTGAAGAATGCTAGGGATGCTTGTTCAGCTCTCCCCGCTTCCCAGCAGCGGATGTTGTCCCCACTACTATACTCACCTAGGTATTTGTAAAGATGCCATTTTACTTTATACCCTAGGGTATGACTGTTTAAGTTTATCTGCTTTGCTTTCTGTTGACATTAATGAATATTGAGTATGCCAAGTTAAGGTTTTGATGTACCGGTAGAAGTAATTATCAAAGTATGTTGTATGGCAAGTTAAGAGAAGGAAAATTTGTCCTCCTTGAATGAGTATTCTGGTTTGTCTTCTGCCCCATTTATCATCTTGCATTTTCTGTTAGAGGAGTAACATTACCCCCATGGTTAGAGTCAGCACTTACATGCTTGTTACAGCAGGGCTGGTTGGTTTGTTTTCTTTTTCTTTCACTGCACAGAAACAAATGAAATTTAATCCACATGTATGACTCCTGTGTTGTAACTGGGCAGTTACACATCACATCAAATGATCTTAAATGGTGATGGTGCATTAAAACAAACTACATTGTGGTCTTCCACTCAGTCCTTAATTATTGGTGATTAAGATGTCAGTGCAGTCTATAAGCAGACTGCCTTGCCTTGACTGTTGGTGATCAAAACGCCCGTGCTGGCTATAAGCAGACAGGCTGCTCTGCAGCATGTCCTTACTGACTGCCTTGTGGCTTTTCCCAGCAAACCTCCGTTTGCAGATCTTGCAGTGTTTCACAGATGAGGTGAAAGAGCGCTGTACTACATCTACAAAATAATTTAGTCAGAAAAACGAATTGTGTGCTTGGGGTACAGTCCCCATCTCATGCTCTATCAGTTTGGTGCTCCCTCATTTAGTGCATTTACTGCTTTGTTGTACTTGTGCCATAAGTGAAATAACTTTGGCAAAAGTTTGGATAATTATTTAAAACTTTTATGTATATGCTGTACTTGGCTTTCCAGCAGCTTAAAAGCCTGTTAACAAGTGTTTTCTTCTCTAGGGATGGATGAATGAAATTTATAATTATGATCCAGAAACATACCATGCTACATTGACTCACTCTGTCTATGTGCGACTTGAAGGAAGCACCTTACGACTTTCAAAACCCAATAAAAATATTTCTAGAAGGGCTGTGTACAATGAGCCAAAGCCTGAAGTCACATATGTCAGCCAGAAAATTTATGAACTTACAGAGAGCAAGGTGAGTGTGCCTTACTTGTATCTGATTTGAACAAAGAATATTTTGAAACTATTTTTTTGAGACTTTTTCCACTCCTCTAGTTTCATGTTCTGTCATTATGTAAACAAAACTGTTGTTGTGACTAACTTGCAAAAGATTGTGCTGAGGAGGAAGATTGAGCAGGATTTAGAAAAAATTACATATTTACATGGTAAGGGAAAAGCATGATTTTCCTCTGTCAGTTCAGAGCAGAAATTAACACATGGGAGTTCAGAGAATTGTTCCCCGTACATTAGATTACTGTGTGACTGTTCTGAAGCTTACACCAAAATGCATAATATTTGATGGTTGTCTCTGTCCCAAGGCAGTTCAGACAACATTTGCATTTCACTTGAAGGGGGAACATACATTGTAAATGAACGTAAAAGAGGCCAACGAGAGGTGGCTGCAACAGACATGACTTGCTGTTGGTACCCACTGTCTAGGGAAGGAGACTAGGATTTTTGCAGTTGGAAGAGTGCATCAAGGATAAGGCTGGGACAGTTTTCCTACATGTTACTTGCTTCTGTCAAGTCTCTGAAGAGTTGCCATGTGAAGTTGATTCCATTGGCATTGTGTTAAGTAATACATCAATACCTCATTATTAAAAGAATGGATTTTTTTAATGTGCTGCATAATAGAGGGCCTTGGCAGCACAGATGTAGGAGGAAACTATGCTTCAATTGACTGCGGAAGTTAGAGGGAGAGAGGGACCAAGGTGACAGTGAGGAAAACCTCCCTTCATTTCCCTGAGTCGGTATGGGAAAGGAGCTTGCTGTCAGCTCTGCTTTCCATTAAAGGAAGACAGTGAGAAAGATAAAGCAAAAACTTAGATTCCTGCCTGTTGCAGATTTGTTTTCCCATAATGAAGACAAGCAGAGCTATCACATGCTACAAAAGCACTTGACAGACAGTCATTCCCCATGGTATCTTAGAAAAATTTCCAGTACTTCCTCCCCCAGCCCAGTCCCAATGGGTTACAAAAGTGCTAAGTGCCCTGACTGTAATAGGCAAATGATGGCTGTTCTCCAAAGTATTTACCCACAGGTTTTGGAGAACACTGGTTAAGTTCAGCCCCTAGATAAGAATTTTAAACTCTTGTCACTCTTCTAATCACTTGCATTGTCTCAGTTCTCTCTAAATGTACTGAATTTAGAATATAATTATCTGCAAATCACTTTTATGGCTTGCTTCTTACATACTTGATGTGACTATTGCCAACTTCAAACACTCAGTTTCATGAAGTGGGTCTGAAAAGTTGAGTTTAAAACTCAGTTTGGATTCTCATTATCTACCCTGTGGTCACAGAAATAAGGTTCTTGTTTTTTCTATTTTTTCTGCATATCTATGAGAATAAGAAACCGAGTTTCTGATCCACATGATTGTATAAGTCTAAGCTACTTAAGTGGTCTTTGTTTTCATTCCAAGGCTATGGCTCACCAGAGACCTAGTGATAGCAGTGGATTGGACATCAACCAGCTATAAGTTAAGAGTCAGTTAAACCCAGCAGATCCAATGTAGGAGCTGTATCTCTTGCATTCCTATGTTCTTTATGTGAGTGTAGAAACACAGAAGATACAACTGAAAAGTAAGTTAATTTAACCCTTTCATTTATCCTTCAGATTTTCCTGGTTCCTAAGAGTCTGGCACGAAAACGGATTTGGAATAAGAAGTACCCTATCTGCATTGAACTCGCTAGACAGGATGACTTTATGGCTAAGGCCCAGACTGATAAAGAGAATGCAGAGGAAAAGTTACCTGCTGAAAAAGTGGACTTGAACAGTGAAGAATCCAAGAAACCTCAGGATGGAGCAAAATACACTAGCCAAAAGGATCAAGTGCTTTATCTCTTTGGAAGGACAGGTAGGGAGAAGGAGGAGTGGTTCAGAAGGTTCCTTCTTGCATCCAAGCTGAAGTCTGAAGCAAAGAAGCCATCCACTTTATGTGGGAGCAAGCCAGGTATTCAGATTCTGTATTCTAGTAAAAGTGTCTATCAAAAGAAACAAACCAAAGTTATGTTTTCACAGTGGTAGTTATAGCAACTGCGGAGCCATAGTGGTCTTTACACACAAATACTAAAGACACTCTTCTGCTCCTTATCTTGGCCTCTCATTCCCACATTCCCACCCTGCCTTTTCCTCTCTTGATTGTATACTTGGCTATATGCCCTCAACTAGTCTTACTATTTTTAGACTGGTTTACGTGAATACAGTATTTTTCAGTGACTGTAACAACTCCTGTAATTTTTGTAAGGATGAATTGTTCAATCTTTTTTTTTCTCTATGCTGTTGGAACTGATGTCAACATATGCAGTATTAGACCCAGTCCACTTATTACCTGTTCTTCCTCCTCCATTATTCCTTCCACTCCAGTCTCCTGTAAACAAGAAAGAGTTTTCTCATGGGTTCATGTTACAAACCCCCACATTTTTCTCTTTAAATAAAAAGTCCTGTGCTAATCTATATCTGAACCAACAAACATGTTAGTCTACAATATTGAACACGTTTGAAATACTAATTTAAAATCATCCTCTGATATAATTTTAAATCTGAATGACTCATACTTTGTCTTTATTCTCTGAGAAGCTTTTTAAAAATTGGCTAACATTATTTCTGGCACATAACATCTTGAAATGCAAATGCAAAATTAGTGGCTAATTAAAATTCTAATAGTTACATGCTTTTGACAGTCCCTTTAAGTGTAACAGTCTATAATTAAACAACAACAACAAAAATTATAGGTACATTTTAATCACCTGACTTTTATTTCAGGCATTCCCCAGCAGGGCTGTTGGAAATTCTGCCATGTTGTACATGTGTGAGTGTCCATATTTAAATATGCTATTGATCAGCTGAGTTTTCCAGTCACACATCCTGCTGAGTGCTGAATCATACCAAATATTGACTAATTTGGGTTTAGGACCACCTGAGCACACAATAGTAGAATTTACTTTTACGCTTCAAAATGAGAAAGCACTGCTCTGAATGGTCTTTTTTCAGAATGAATTAAATCTGCAAGCTAATTTTGTTCCTTTAAGTGTTCGATTATACACTGTATTTGACTGTCAGGTTCCTTTTCTGTTAAACAATTATTACTCCTTCTGATTTAGGGATCTTGCCAACACACAGTAGAACCGATAGTCAATCTGGAGTTCTCACACACAGCCGAAGCAGCAGCAAGGGAAGTGCAGAAGAAATTGCATCCCAGCCGAAGCACAAGGATCTGGCTGGCAACGTGCGGCAGAAAATGCTTCTGGACTACAATATTTATATGGCAAAGTGTGTTCCACATGAAAAGAAAAGCCCTTCAGGTAGTCCAGTCCTCAGTGCGGATAGCAGCCCTACAGCTGTAAAAAAGGTAATACTTTTCCCCTAAAAGATGCATCAGAGGTGGTGATACATTTTATCTTGTTAACTACCACTTCAAAAATTAGTTACGAAGAAAGAAAAATTAATGTAACTACAGATTGGACCTAAACTTCTTATGAAGTCAGTGTGGGTTTTCACACTTGCTGGTTCCCTGTTGTCCACAGTTTCTTCTTAATGTAACATAGAAGTTTTTCATTGATTTCGTTTAAGTTCTTATTTCCCAAGAACATCTGTGTGTTTTCTGGCTTTTGCAGTGTATTGTACCTAAAAGATTGTAAAGGCAATATGGCTGTAGATTTTCTTCATTAGGAATGCACAAGTGTGTCCCAAAAAACATTGGTCCCAAAAGAACTTGTATCTTATGCTTGACTTTGTTTTAATTTCAAACAGAACTCACTTCCCAATAGTAGTAAAAAGTTAATTTTTTCTGTGTATGTTCTAAAGTAGATTGAAGTAAAAGCATATTTTTGAGGTCCTGGCATGTTGAAACAATTTTAAGTGGAATCTTTAGAACTTGGTAGTAAATTTAATCTTCATTTTCTGCTCATTGTGGGGAGCTAAAGGCCTATGATTCCTGAGTGCATCTGAGCACCTAATTGGGACAGAACTGTCATAATACACAAGTATAAGTTGGATGCTGTTCATAGAAGTTTTTCAGTGCAGATGCTATGCTTTAAATTCTGTTTTCAGCCCCACATTTGGCTTCACTCATGCACTCTGGACCACATGAAGCAGTACTTTTTGTCTTGGACCTGAGAACTGTTTCTTCTGTTGAATGTTTCAGAAAGTGCTTAACCTCTTCAGTTGTTCTCAAGAATGATGTCTTGGCCCTGTTGCCATGACTAGGGTTAGGAATTTGCCTGTAGTATGTATCTTATGGTCCTCTGGCTGTGCCTTTGATGACAGTGGGACAGTTTTTACTGCAGTATACCTGCTGCTTGGGTTGATTGAGGGACAGAAATGGAATTGGGTCTCCTATAGACTACAGCTTGATTTGGACGATCTTGCTCATAAAGACAAAAGGCATGGATGGATGGATTGTTTCCATTTTAAAAAGTCTTTAAAAGCAACACTAAATGGCTGATGTGTTAGTATTGTGTAGGACATAGCAGTGTAATAGTGAACAGTGTCTATAGCTCTGACTAATCCTTTGGCCTCTTGGACTGCATTGGAATCACTCTTAATAAACAGAACTTTAATATTAAGTATGACACTCTTAATAAATGGATCCTTAATGCTAAGTGTAATCACCATTCATTTAAGAGACGTAATACATGTCATGCATCTTTGTTGCCAGACTTTCATACAATGTCCAGAAAGCAGTAGGAGGCCATAGTATAGCATATGAATAAACACATCTTGTGTTCTCCCAGGAAAAAAGACATTGTAGCTCCCAGCAACTCCTGAAACAGTGATGAATTTGCTGCTGAATCTGGCACATGTCAGAAATCATTCTATAAATAGATCAACGCTGCTGGCAGGGAACTTGCGTCGTAGCAGAAGCTACTAACCTAGCAATTCTGCCTGTGTGATGCTGCAGCTATTGGGAGCAGTCATTGCCAAGAAATGACATTCAGAACTGTAGCATCTACCTGACTGCTCTTAGAAAGCACTGCTTTTCTGCTGGCTTCAGCATTTCTGCCTGTAATAATGAAAGGTGGTGAATTCTCCTCTCATTTCAGGCAGTTGAGAGACATTAAGTATGTTGTCCTTCCTTCATGGAAAACTCCTGCTTTTAATGAAATGCGTGGTAGCATGCACACACCCAAAATTATTTCAGCTGCCTTTGCTTTTGTGTCTGTAGCCAGTGATGCAACACCTGAACGTGTAGTATCTCCCAGTATTTTGAGATGGTTCTCAAGTAAACCAAGACATAATCCTCTTGGACTTTCATGCAACAAAACCTCTCATGCAGCGGAAGGAACAATATAGTTCCTGAATCTTATGTACAAACATTGGAAGGAAGAGTGTGTTTCCCTGTGCTGTGTTTGTTTATCATCTATTTGTGATGTTTCTGAACTGGATTTAAGGATGTAAGATTGGGTCTTGCTTTCCAATGTTTTTATAAAACAAAGGAAGAGTAGAGCAGTGATTCTTCTGGATCCTGTTGGGAAGAGAGTGTCTCGACTAAGTCTGCCCACTCTGGGCCTATCTGCTTTTTTTCTTCCAGAGGTTAAATTACATACAGCTTTCTCATTTCATTGCCAGAAGTCAATGTGTATCTATGTGGTCTCATTGACTCTGTTGCATGTCAGGATGATGACAAGCAAGCTCATGTCAGGCCAGCTGATGTGGTTGTAAAGCTGCTATCTGTGCGCAGCATTTAGTGTTCTTAGCTAACCCGGGCTATGACACTGAGCTTCCCAGTGTAAATGAGGCCTTTTCTGACCTTAGTTTGTAGAATTTGTAGAGTTTAGTAATCTGCTCTGTGTTTTCAGTTACCGGATGCCCATGTGGAAGCTGAAGAAGAAGAACAGGAGGCCTGGGTGAATGCTTTGCTTGGCAGAATATTTTGGGATTTTTTAGGAGAAAAGTATTGGTCTGATCTAGTGTCAAAGAAGATCCAAATGAAACTTAGCAAAATAAAGGTAACTAATCTGGAGACTTGCAGTACACATTCCTATGGAAGAAAACAAACATATAGTCTTTGAGTTTTAAAACAGTAGAAGAAACATTTATTTCACCCTTGTATGTAAAAGACAAGTAAGTAAATGTGATACAGAGTTCCAGTTCAGCTTTGCTATCCGTTTCACAGTAGGATCTCAACATTTTAATTTTGCTGCTTCAGTTTCAAATGAACTACAGCTTGATTAACTATTTGTGAAGTTTTTATGTAAAAAGTAGAAGTATAATTGTGTTTACTTTGGGGATAAATAGAACTGATTATATATTATGAAATCTGCTTTGGGAAATAGTAGATTGCCTTTAAGATGGAGGAGATCAGGGAACCACAATTCTAATGTGTTTCTATTAATTTCAGACATACACTACTCAGGAGAGGTCAGTGGGAGTAAGAGTCAGGGAAAGCTGTCTGTGGGGTGATAGGATATAATTGTGCATCCACTGCATAAGCTCAAAGGGTGAAGGGAGGAGTGGTGCTTTTGAATGATTTCTGGGTCTTCCCTTTGCATTCTGCAACTCTTCTCAACAGCGGCAGTTAATCACAGGCTTGTTTAGCTCCTGATGTTTGGGGAGGAGTTTGCCTGTTCCTAAAGGCAAAGGAAGATGTAGTTTTGCTGACAAAAGCTCTGAAATTTAGCTGCCAGCACCAGCTGTGAGATAGTGTTGCGTGTGCTTTGGGAAATAAGCAGTAACCAAATTCTGCCCTGGCTGTTTCCACAATTGTGACAGCAGGGTACCCAAACGTCTCATTGGAAACTGTTTAAGTGGAAAGGCTGGGAATGGGGGATGGTTGTATTTTTGATAGATTAAAGCACTGGCTGTTCACAGGAGACAGCATTTCTATCAATTAGAAATACTTACAGTAAATAGATACCCAAATCATCGTGATTCTGTGCCTCTATTGTAGTAAAATTATGATACAGATTTAAAAGCTAATGTGCTGTGAATTTGCCAAAGATAAAAATAGTTGAGATGTTGATATAACTATAACTGTAAAATATGTGACTGAATTTAAAATCCAAAGAACTCTTTGATTTTTATTCACAGTAAAATAGGATTTACATTTCATTCTTGAGCTTTTTATATGCTTTGACTAAAAAGTATGCTGGAGGTTTAAGGTCAGCATCTGAACTTCAGCATAGTTTTAAAAACATTCCAAGTTCAGATGCTGAAGCTCTCCCTAAAATATTATTTTGAAACTGGTAACTGCAAAATCCTAGAATTGGAAGAAATTTGTGTAATTGTATTTGTGTTCTTTCACTGGTGGCTTTTCAGCTCAGTCCATTCCTTAAGTTTAATGAGCTTTCTTCTCGCAGGAAACAATGTTTAGTTCCATAAGATGGATTTGATTTCTACATTCTGTTCTTTTAGCTGCCATACTTCATGAATGAGCTAACTCTAACTGAGCTTGACATGGGGATAGCAGTGCCGAAGATCCTTCAAGCCTTCAAACCTTCTGTTGATCACAGAGGTAAAATACATGTTTCCTTTTCTGGTTTTGCCAGGTTCATGCCTTAGTACCTGTGGAGAACAGAGTTTTGATCTGATTATCTTGTGGGTGTTTTAATCAGAGGAAGGTACACTTAATAAGAGCTTATTCTGAGGAGATACTGAATGGTCTCTATCTCCAGTAGCAGTAGCAAGGGGCTTGGTATAAACATAGTTCTATAGGAATGGAAATATGATCGTGGCTTTCCATTGGAAATAATTACTGAACTAAACTAGTATTTGCATGCAATGGAGATGCAGACTTGTATCTGATACTCTGTCATGGACTACAGAGAACAATGTACATCTCACGACAGATCTGGTTTTGTACCATAGCAGAAAACAGATTTGGCTGTCTTCAGGAGAAGCTGACATGTTCTGAAAATAGTGATTCAGAAAATGCAATTGTAAAACCTCAGAAAACAAGAATACAGTGTTGCTTTGAAAAGAAACTTCAAAATACAGCATCATTTAATGTCCTTAATATTAAATATGGATTTTTTTTCTTAAGCTGAATTACTTTCATACTGATGCTTTATGAATCAGAACTTTTTTTTTTTTCCTTTTCCTCTCTTTCTGGCTTGCATATGGTTACAGGAGTATATTTGAGGATACTTGTTTCACTTTAGTTTCACAAAAAAGACAAACTTGGGTTAATGTTTTTTAGCTTCAGAAGTATTTGTTCCACATGCAGAGGAGAGGTAGATGCCATCTTTCTTTTAAGACATGTAATCAGAGCAGTTTTTAATTTAAAACTGTTTCTGAGTTTATTAAGGTTTTCTTAACTTTGCTCCTGTCACTCCATTCACTCCTTTAGTTACCATATTGTTACACTGGGCTGGAGAAGTGAAAGAGAATTATTTAACTCAAGGTGGAGGAGTTTCTAATTGTTCAAAAGGGAAATATTTCCTTGGAGGACTTGTTGTAGTGCAGCTATGGATTACATGGCAAGCAATGTATTTTTAAACTGCTGTTTCAACTCTTAGATGAAGGTATCAATCATTTCTAGATGGTGCTAAAACCAATAAACTGGTAGTGAGATGGTAGGAATTTAATGAAGTTACAATACTTGTTAAGAGTGTCAAGAGCCTCTGGAGAGGCTCTAAGTTAGAGGCCAGCGATGAGCCGAACTTCAGCAAGTCTCAGTAGTATATTTAGAACAGTAACAACAAACATGGACAGCCAAGTTTGAACAGATAACTAGCAGAAAATTATGAGAGGATTCATCTTCACTAGCTCTCCTGTGCACAATGTTTCTAAGTGAGGAACAGACTGTTGTGTTTCTTTAGGTAGTATCTTCTCAGAGCATGAGGGTATTGAACACACAGCAGGTGTATAGTACCATGTCCTTTCTTGCAGTGCTGGTTGGAGGAGATTGCAATGCTAAACTTGGCGGTTTGAGGGGGGTTTCTGTTCACTGACGTGGTTTGTCTCTTAAAGATCTTAGTTCTGCTCACTTCTTAAAGGTCAAGCAACAGTGGTTCCCCAAGATGGAGAATTTGTGATAGAATTCAGCTGTGCACAGTATTAGATAATGAGCCAGTTTCTGCTTAGAAGCAATTTGGGCTTCATCTTTGCTCATATTATGTAGTTTGGACCTGATCTTTTAAAGTTCTGTTTAACTGTAGTTTTGATGTAGGACTCATTTGTCTGCCACTCATACTACAATGCTCTTCTCTAACTCAGAGGAACAGTTATCATCAGACCTTTGCAAGAATACTAGATGCATGAAATTCAGGAGGAAATAAATAAGCTTTGTCACTAATATTAAAAATGTTGTGCTACTCAAATCACTGACTAAAAGCATGAGAAGGTTAATAAGCTCTAACCTTTCCCTCATAAAATTGTGAACAGAACAGACTTTGGGGAATTATGAAAATTCTCTTGGACGTGCATAACATGTTAACTAATGCTGCCTATTGTATCCAAATGCTATTGTTTGCCCTTATCTCACTTGAGACTTGCAGTTCTTTGGGGAAAAGCCTTATCTATAAAACACTGGGTACTTTGCTCTCAACTTCTTGAAAGTATGTTTTCCAGAGCTCTATAAACAAAGCATGTTTTAAAAGGGCAAATTGTTTTGTTGTCATGAGGAACAAAAAATGTCTTTTAAGAGAAATAAAAATTGAATAGATGGAATAAGTTCATGTGCAGTCAGTATTCAGGGAACTAAAACATATTGCTCCCTCTTGTCATCTGTTTGCTGTGTGGGACAGTGGGTTCTGCACAGTACTTATGACATCCTCCAGTGTTCCCAGTATGTGTGGAACATACCAGTGGATGCACCATTGGTAGAAATTTCATTCTGAGTTACAGAAAACAAAGTGATAATTTCCTAAAACTGTGGCATGCATGATGCTTGCCAAGAGGTTTCGTGGTTTCTTTTTAAATGAACTTATGCTTTGGGGTTCTTGTCAGAGTGTTTCTCTTTGCCTAGATTGGTTACAACTAAAAAAATGTTTAAAAGACTGTAGTTCTAAGTCATGAGATGGGATTTAGGCGACTGCTGAACACTTGACTTCAACTAATTGATGACAACAATGGAGCAATTAACTCCTTCAGTTTCTTGTTCAGTTAAACTGTGACAAGCAAACATTTATGGTAGATTTTGTAGTCCTTATAACTTCTTTTGTATTGTCGAATGACATGTGAACTCTTAGTATCTGAGTTTTAAGAGCTTGCAGTGAATAATTACTGAAATAACTTGTTTTGCTATTGTACTTAAAAGGACATAAATAAGGGGATGATGATTGGAAATGCTTGTTTTCATAAGGATAAATGTATTTTTTGGTATGTTGACCTATGAGTAAACCACACATGGACGAAAAAAAATCCTAAAATTTCAGGCCAGTATCCAGAACAAACACTTTTAAGATTTTTTTTTTTTTTTTTTTTTTTTTAGTATTTGAGACAATGAGTCATTTGAGGTAGCCTTTTGTGAGGCTTTAAAATGCAGTTACTAGTTGTGATGTTCTTTGTTTCATCCATACTTTTTTACCAGTGCTTGATTACGAGGAAAATATTTTTTTATTATATGGCTCCTCTACTTACTAAATTTATTAACAGACAATGTTAGGGGAAAAAAAAAAATCTTGTTTCTGTTAATACACTCCTGTTTGGGTGACAGCATATGCTGTAGTATTTACTGTACTTCTTTCAAGGCTAGGGAACCACGTAACTGAATAAACTGTACCATCTGCCCAATTTTTACCCTGTCTCCCTCCCTCCCTTACCTCCTTTTTTCCCTCTGGAATATGTGTATGAATGTTTTCTGGCCAGGAATTTTCCCTCTCAGTAATGGCATCCTTTGCTTAATTTGATCTACTGTCAAAACAGCGTTGACATTTGAAGCATGCTGACTCACTGGTTATCCAAAAGGTCTGTTTAGCTGTTTTCTTGTTTCTGATGGTCTTACTGCTACTTCATTACTCTAAAGAGGAAAAGTCTATATAAGCTTGTGTTTGAGTTCTTCGGTTTTGTTTTAGAGCAGCATTAGAAAAACTGTATGATGGAAAAGAATAATTTGGGTTAGTAAAGCAGTAGCTTGCCTTCAGTACTGCTTCCAGCATGTAATCTCACAGGGTACCAATGACCTGGTCTTTGAGAGCTGTATTTCTGTTAATATAAATGGGTGGGATTGGGGACAATGTTGTTCTTCTGGTATGTTTTTGCAGAAAAGAAAACAGTTGTTCTTTAACTGAAAAAGTGTGTCTTTTCTAGATCAATCATACCCAAAGAGTAGTTACCGTTAGTTGCTTCTAAGTAAGTAAATAAAAGTAGAATACATTAGTAGTTGATGTGCCAGGTACTGGTAGGGCATATTGTGTGCAGCTGCAATGTCTGGAAAGGGAAGATGCATATTCTATGCTTGGTGGCATCTGATTTCTAATCTCTGGATCACAAATACCCTACAGCTTTTTTTAATTGGTGGGACTGCAGGGTGTCACCTAAGAGGCAGGACCTAATCTTGTGATTATTCCCAAAACAGTTCTTTTGGTGATTGTGATAAGCAAATAGTCTGCCCAGATAAGAGAATTTAACTTAATACTACATGTCTAGAATTGTTCTAAGTAATGACCCTATTTGCTGTGAGTCATAAGAAGAATGCCTGTAGTGGAGTTAGTGAGCAAACCTTTTCGTGCTTCCTTGATACACCATTGTCAAAAGCAAAAGAGACCGTAGGTTGTGATGTGTGACAAGCAATATTGCTCTGGGATTTCAAGTTTTGCTTCATTTGGACAGTGTGAGTAATATAGCGGAGTGTCCCTGTTACTGTTTGGCTTGGAGCAGTACTGTGAATAGTTTTGAAGTGAATCCCTGATTGTATTCTATTTTCTTTATCTTGATTCAGATCTCTTGAACAGTTTAGGTGTGTGTAAATCACACTCCTTTTTTTAGATCGTTAGCTGTACTCACTGATCTCTCTGTCAGCATGGCTTTGATTTATATCTGAACATTCAACTTTGTTCCATAAGCTTAATTTGAAGAGAAAACTTGCTTTGATAAGCTCTTAATTATTTGTGAATTAATGACATAATTGGTTGATGAAAAATTAATTTTTCTCTTTGGAAAAAGTGTGATGTATAGACATTTTGAAACAAGTTTTGGCTTGACGTTAAAACAAAGTGATTGTGACTGTTCTTAAAGTGACTTTTTTTGTTGTTGTTGATTTTAGGACTTTGGATTGATTTGGAAATGTCCTACAATGGATCTTTTCTAATGACTCTAGAGACCAAAATGAACTTGACCAAACTTGGTAAAGAGCCGCTTGGTGAAGCACTTAAAGTTGGAGAGATCGGCAAAGAAGGGTAAGGTATTACAATGGTAGAATCAAGCAAGAGCTTTCATAGTGAAAAAGTGAAGTTTTCCTGGCGTATATGCAGCTCTGGCTCTGCAGTAGATTGAAAGGAGTTAGGGCAGTTGCATACATGCGAGTGTAGAACTTGGCCTTTCTGTGCAACTTTAATGTTTGATTACATCATTGATAATTGTCTTAATAAAAGGCTTTTGTGGTACAATCATTTTTTATATATATATTTTTTAGTAGGATTTTTAAATGTTCTGTGAATAAAATTTAGTTTTGTCTTATGCTTGATTTGGGGTCTTAGCCAGTAAGACTTGAATATTGGAGATACACATATGCAGATATGGAGATAGGCACATGTAACATGCTACTACAGCATGGTACAGCTACAGTTATAAACCATGTAATAGTAAACAACTGTGGAACATAAACAGGCCGTAATTTTTATGTAAAGACTTTTTCAATAGCTTTATTGCATCAGACTAATCACACCCCTACCTTAGTCTCCAGTTTTCTTCATATCCCACTTCTGTTTACCTGCTATGTCTAAGTTAAATGCCTTATAGATGAACTAATTAAAAAACACCCATGCTGTATCTTATGTAACTTGTATTTGTGCTTTCCCCTCTCACTTTTATGATGTTTGCCTTATAGATGAACTAATTAAAAAACACCCATGCTGTATCTTATGTAACTTGTATTTGTGCTTTCCCCTCTCACT
>JAVKLA010000002.1:34133474-34146434 GCA_034782735.1 Sagittarius serpentarius | reverse complement strand
TTTATGATGTTTGAATTTAATCAATCTGTCCATTTGTATTAGCCTGGTGAGTGACACCTGTCAAATAGCCATCCCATCAGCTGTGGAGTGTTGATTCTCTTTTGTGCTGTATTCTCTTTGTATTTAAGAAATCTGCAGTCCCTGAACAGTAGGTGTTCTCTGATTTAGTGTGCAACCACTGCCAACAAATCAAGAAAATACCTCTAAATCTGGCCATTTGTTTAGATATGAATAAAATGTTCTGGTCTTTCAGAATTAAGGTATTAGATGCTTTGTATACTCATGTCGTAGCTCTGACCATTTATTCTGAGATATCTTGAAGTAGTACTTTCAGCAGCACTATATTACAGTGCAGTCATGACAAGAAAATAAATTTGAAAAAACTAATGGCTGAATGATCTCATACACTGGTAGAAGTTCAGAGGATTTAAAATTGACCTAGATTCTTGTTGTCACTGCTTGAAATAAATATTTGTGAATTTACATCAGTATAATTGGTAGGTGTGATTTTTGAAAAATGCCTTTCATCTTGTCCACGCAAAAAATGGGGGATAGAAAAGGAGATGTCTATACAAATCGAATTCTTGCTTTTCTTCCCTATCCCTTCAGGATTTTCTTTGCTTGTTTTTGCATCTGCCCAGTGCAAGAATGGCCTCAGAAATAATTAGTGAACGCATTGATTTCATATTTTAAAATCAGCTTGATTCTAGCTGAGCAATAGGCCCCCAGCAACGCAAATGTAAATGTCTGTAGCTAAGCAACCAATTACGTGAAGGTATAACCATTAACTGTATTGCTCCCTGCATATGGCTGTGATGTTTCAAATGCTTAGGGCCAGGTAACATGCCAGCTTTACATAAAGAGCAGTATTTTAGTTTGAATGAGGTTTTTTGGTTGCTTGGTGGTTTGTTTTTTTTCTTATATACAATGTATATTATAAACAAACAAACAAATTAAAGACTCTTCAGAAGTACAGAACAGTTTGATTCTCATCTATGCTTTCCATTGTGTTAGTTAATTTTACTGGCTTTTTAAATTATCAGTTGACAATTGCTGTGACAAATCAAACTATTCTGCATGCACTTGCATCCACAATTGTATTTTCTGTAAGTGATGCCTGTTGGCTGCTTACACTCATTTCTGTCCCTCAAGAGCCTAGAACAAACCACCTCTTAAGATGCAGTAACCACAAACACGTAAGAAAGGCATCTGCTTATCCAGAAAGAGGAGGGTGGGGGAAACAGTACTTAGTTTTAACTGTCCTTGGATATTGTGAGTGTAAAGCAAGACACATGGTTCAACATTGCAGTCCATTCTGTCGTTGCTGCTGCATTACTGTTTGAAATAGAAGTGTGCTGTTATACAGTTTGATAATGCTGTCTTGCATGCACTCTCAGGAAAATGCAGCTCTCAAAAAGGTTGGAAAACTATTTAATTGCCAGTTTTATAAAATTAATACAGTAGCAGGTTCTACCATACTGGAGATTAGGCAAATGCAGGCAGGCTAACCCCAAATTACTGCAGTTTCTTACCCCATCAGTTCTTTTTGCTATGTTGTACCATGTAAAAACAAACCGACAAATTGCAATTCATAAAATATTGTGCAATCTGCTCAGGAACAATACTGTAGCTCCAAAGTGTTTTTCTGCCAATGTTTGTGTCATATAAATGGTCCATTGTATGCAGAGATCCCCTGAAATCTCACTCAAGCTTATTTATTCTTGCTTTTTTTAATGTGAGGAAATCTTGTGGTCTTAGCCAGTTCTGCAGGCATGCGGAGGCACTTCAGAGGGCCCCATTACCTAGGCAAATGAAACACCTTTTTGTAAGAAGGTGACACCTTTGAGAGCCTTGAAGATGCACTGGGCATGCTTTGAACTGGGTGGTATGATGTGCACAGGAAAGTGAAGTGAGGTCACGCCCAGGTAGAAAATGTGTAGTTTGAATCTGACCTAAAAACGTGAACTTCTCTCTGAGAAACAGCTCCAGCATTGCTCTTTGGGCCAGTGACGGGAACCATCCACGAGCCCCTAAGTCCTCAGGGAGGTGGTTCAGTTTGGTGTGCTGTTTCACCCTTCTGCAGGTACAGAATGCATCTTTGGGTAAGAAGAGGAGGTTTACGATTCTGATTCCGTAGCCTAGGTAGCAAATTCTTCAGTGTGGAGAGGTCATGGGATTACTGCTCTAGTTCTTAAGTAGGCAGCTGGGAAGGAGTGCTGTGCAGTGAGCTTCATGCAGCAACTAACCATTTGTTAGCTGTACAGAATAGCAGACTAGTCTCAGTCCATGCCCTGTGTGAGGTTATTAAATGCTTCAAATAAATTTCCAAGAACACACACAAAAAAGGAAGAAAATGCAGCTATAAACTGTATTCTGACCAAGCTGTAGAATCTTACAGTCCTGGGTATAGTCCCTAGGGCTAAAACCATGTGCTTTTGAAGCCTGTGTTGTGTAACTATTTCAAGCTCTTGCATTTGGTTGAGATCTGTTAATGCTGAGGTGTATTCAATGTATCCTTCCCTAATTTTAATCCGTTCAAAGGATTTGAATTTTTTTCTGTGATTGTGTACATAAATTCTTCCGTAGTTGAAGTCTAGGAATTAGTTATTACTGTGTCATTTTTTGTACCCTAAGAGCAACACTTGTTTGTTACTACTTTACTCTTTTCCCCTCTTCTCCCTGTGACATTCTTTGCCAGATTCCATCTTGGACTCTCTTCAGCGGAAAACAAAACAAAACCTTAAATCCTGTAAACATCACTCACTGTGTCAGAGGAGCTTAAAAATTCACAAGCCCGAAGGTCAATTTCCTTACAAATATAGTAGGGAAAGGAATATTTCCAGCAAAGATACTAAAGGGAGATTATAGCCTAAATTTGTATGAGACAAAAGTATCTCTGCAAAACATCTAAGAAATATTACTTCCCAGGTTTATGTTAGACTTATTCTGCTAATAGAATTGCCTTTTTTGCACACGAAATTGGTAAGTGATGACACACACTGTAGCTACAGTAAGGTGAATTTCTAGTTTGAGACGACTTTGCTCTGCCAGTGTGAGCGTTGCGCATTTCCTTTTGGAGGCAGATGACAAAGATCAATTCTTTTGTGCTTTGCACATATTACCATTGCTGGAGATATGTCTACATTGCAAAAATTGCATGTGTGTGTGAGTAGACAAAATGGAATTTATTAACTTGGGTTAAAAGTGCTGTGAAGATAAGGTGTATATACGTTGTGAAGATAAGATATATGTGTCAGCACCTCAGTCATTTTAAGTTGGAGTCCTATGTTTGCTGTTAGTACAAGACAGAATCGCATCGTCTCACCTTTCAACTTAAAAGCATGTCTTTGTCAGAGTTTTAAAAACAAAACAAACAAAAAAACCCTGCCCAGCCTATGTACTGCTCAACTTTCATGGAAAGCCACGAGCAGCAACAGAGATACTTTCAAATGTATTTCGAATGATTTCCACATTTGATTTGAATATGTAGAATAGCCATTCCCCTGCCGCCCTCTTTTATGCAGGATTACATTTCATTGGAGGAAGCAAATTTTCTGTTTTGAAGCTAGTTCTGACAGACTGGTTTCAGAGTGGTTCAGGTTTGCTCTTTTAGATAGTTTATAAAAAAGACGAGGGGACATTTCAGAGTCTCCAATAGAGATACATGCAATGTCAGACAAAGCTGTACATGATGAATAGCTGTTTAAGAATATTACATTTGACCTGGAAATTGCATTGTTTCAGTTTCAGGCCAAGGGTGTATTGTCTTGCAGACAGTGATGAGGAATCTTCCAGCGCTGGGTCTTCGGAAGAGGATGATGCTCCTGAATTGGCAGGAGAGAAGCAGGTGGCTCCAGGAGCAGAAGGGTGAGCTGTCTACATAGTGTTTGTTAATCCTTTCTTCTCCCCTACATTTCTAGACTTAGTATAATGGTTATCTTGGTCCAGTCCTGTAATGCTCATTGTCACGCTAGATGTCAGAGTGTGAGTGTATCCAAGCAATTAAGCAAACACAAGTCACCCCTTTTTAGAGCGAAGAGCAGCAATCAAGCCGTGTACTACAAATTGAAAGGAAGCTACTCTGCTGAGTGTTTTACCATGCTGGGAGCATTGTTCACCATGCAGCACTTCTGCAGAGTGACCTGTACAGTGCTCCATTTGACACCTCCTAATTTCTTCACTATTAAATTACAGAGAGCGCCAAGTCTTTGGGCCAGAGAACCTATGGGGACCTTCTGCAGCATGTCTTGCCAAGAGCAGCAGAGCCAAGAACAGGATTTTGTGTGTGAACTGGAAACACTCTATATACAGTATTATACCCATACTGATCCTGCTGATCCCTTATTTCCAGTGTGTTATTTTCTGTAAGGAAACAACTGTTATTCAAGCCTAGCTTTCTTCTTCAGGGTTTTGTGGTTTTGGTTTTTGGTGTTGTTTTTTCCCCCCCTCCCCTTGAAGGGCTTTGAGTGTCTGGGCTATGCAATACTGCCCTCTGATGCTGTGCAGGAATTTTAAAGAAAATTTCCTGACAGCAGTTTTGCCACGTCATTCCTTGTTTTGGCTGCTGTTCTGATTTTTTTTTCCTTTTTACATCTGATTGAAATTATGCCATCAGTGAGAAATCTGTAGTAACACTGAAATGTCTCAGACAATCACAATGTTTCCTGTATCTGAACACATCTCAGTGATTTTACAGTGAATATAGCAAAAGGCTCCATGATGTATTCAAAATGTTCAAGGGGGTTTCCTTGGAATTTTACCCCTAAAACCTTTTGAAAACTCTGTGATGAATTGTTGGAATTATTTCAATAGATGCATTTCATATCTTTAAAAAACACATAGATAATATAAAGAACTCTTAAGGACAAAAAGGGAGAACAAATAATTTTTAAGTAAAATAGTGAAAGAATTTCCTTACACCTTTCAAAAATCTGCATTACTGTCACTATAGAAACTGATGAGAGGGTAACTACTTTATCTGGGTAAAGTTACAGCTAGTGTAAAATCTGAAAGTTGAAATTAATTCACCCTTTTTTTATATCAGCTGAGGAGTTTCTTGTCTTATGCTAAGGAAAAAGTTCTGTAAAAGGCTGGATAAACACGCATTTTTTTTTGGCAGGATAGGAAAAAGTTACTTCCTTAGCAAGGCTATCTGCTACATAACAAAAAGAGCCACAATTAGGTATAATACAGTGTGTGAAAATATGAAACATGCTGTTCTTAGAGTGTATATTTCTGAAATGGGATAGATGTGAGAAAAGACATATTCAGTCCTTAAAGCATCTGTTTTAAAAGCTAGGGTGCTGTCTGACATTATTGCCGGGAAAAGCAGCCTCTTTTTGCAGGCATATTTAACTGTTTTTTGGAATATCATTCAACCTACTGCCAAAATCTCTTTCCTCTTCTTTTTCACCACCCTTATACTCACTGTAAATTCTAAAATACCTTAAAATGAAAACCTGCTTGTTCAACACACACTGTTAAATAGATTAGATGTGATGGTTGGACCTTCTATGCTGAATGTGTATATGTCTCGGTGCATCTGTGTCTTGACAGTTTTGTTAGAACAGTAATAGACAGGTGGTCACTTCTCATGCCAGCTGGCTGGCATAAATGATGTAAGTATATTTGCAGTTTTAAAAAATTGCATTTCCAATGCCATCTGGGAAGGAGGAGAGTTCAGACTGGACAGAATTTCTGCCAGACACTTGTAGCTGACAGAGTACAGCTGCTGTGTGCAGACTCTATTACATACTGCTTGGACATGTGAATATGTATCTCTTCAGAATTTTTATATCAAAAACTCTAATGATTTAATAGGAAATTCATTTTAACATTTATTTCTATTTATTCATAACATCATTCATTTTAACAAACAGTGGGTTTATGAAAATTACTTTGGTGTACTCTTCTTCTGATCGCTATCTAAAGGTATGTTGGAGGACATCGGACAAGTAAGATCATGAGAATTGTGGATAAAATTACCAAGTCAAAATACTTCCAGAAAGCAACAGAGACTGAGTTTATTAAGAAGAAAATTGAAGAGGTCTCCAATACTCCATTGCTGCTGACAGTTGAAGTACAAGAGTGCAGAGGAACACTAGTAATTAACATTCCACCTCCACCTACTGACAGAATATGGTAAGAACAACTTAATACAGAACTGGGCAAATGTTTCAGGCGTGTGATACCTAAGGGATTGCAACTAAGGAAAAAGGTAAAGCGTACCTGAAACGGGTTCTGGAAGAGGTGCAATACAAACTAGTTGTAAATGAGGTAGGAACTGCTACAAAGAGAACATTGACAGTTAACACATTTAAGTATATGCTTCGTTAGAGTGTTTATAATAAAACCTGTTCTGTGTACTTTCCTAAGGTATGGCTTTCGAAGGCCTCCCTACCTGGAGTTAAAAGCTCGGCCAAAACTTGGTGAGAGAGAAGTGACTCTGGTTCATGTAACTGACTGGATAGAGAGGAAGCTAGACCAAGAGTTTCAGGTGTGTTTCCTTTACATTTTCGTTTCATTAATGACAGTTTTGATCTATTGGAGGGGTGAGGTTTTTAGTATTTGCATGTCCCCTGTTTCATTCAGGACCAGTCAGTATCCTCCACTGCTGCTGTTCAGTGGAAAGGGTATTAAGAGTCTAGCTGAAACTGACTTCTGGGATGGTCTCAAGACCATGTGTAGACCTGGATGGAAAACTGTTTTAGCACTTGTCAGATTGATTTTAGAGCCAAAAATGCCATTTCTTTGAAATAGGTACCATGTCAGAATTTGTAGTACTGAAAAAAAAACATGATCCTAGGTGTTCTTAGAGAGCCAAACTGTTGCCTAAAATTAAGAACAGATGAGGCAGTAAGGTGTCCTATTACTACTTCCTTTAAAATAACTTAAAAAAACCACATCGACTGTAGTGTAAAATAGGAAAAAACCTCCAAACTTACAAATACTTGTAGGATAGGAAAACAGTTTACTGACCAGATTCATTCTGGACCCAACCTGTACAATCAACCAGAAATGAAACCTGCTTATTTCATTAAAAGTACAGTTTGAAAGTATATGGGTAAGAGCTAAGAAAGTAGTAGAGTTAAGAAAAGTTGGTATGTTTCCTGTAGTGCTGTTTCAGTTTAATGGAAAGTGGGGAGATGTTCATGTTTCTGACCTTCATCTACAACTGTAACACAGATAAATGGCTTGAGTTAATGGATGCCGTAAGGCTTCAGTACGGGCATTGACTCAAATAATGCTGAACTCAACCTTTTATCTGGAAATTTGTTGAATTTTTTTTTTTTTTTTTAACTAAACAGATCAGAAAAATTAAGGTTTCACGTGGCATATGAAATGTAACTTGATTTAATTGCATCTTTTTTCACAGAAAATCTTTGTCATGCCAAACATGGATGATGTTTATATTCCTTTAATGCACTCAGCCATGGATCCCCGCTCCTCTACATGCCCTCCTAAAGATCTGGTCATGGAGGCCCCTGATCAACCATGACATGTGAAGACTCTTGCAGTTTACAGTATTATAAAAGTTATTCACGTGGTTTTATAAACTGTGCTGTAGTTCTCATCCTTAACTCGTCCCACTTCACCCCCCCCCGCCCCTCCCACCCAGGACTGCCTATAACCATACCTTTGTGCTCACTTGCCTGGTTATTGTTCCTGTGTACTTCAGCTACGTGAAGTTTCATTCCATTAAGCAGTTGATTTATTTTTGTACTGGCTGCCGTCAGGATTTTAACTTGGAGGCTAAGATGACCTGTTCTTTGGGGGAGGGAGGAGGAACCTAAGTGTAATAGATCAAGGAGCTTGTTGACACACCTTTTGTTCAGCTTGTTTTCATGCTATGTTAAAGTGCATTAAAGCATTGAAAGGTTGTTTTGGCAGCAAAGGAACTGCGTGCCAAATGGAAAAAAATCCTAAATAAGGAATGAATTTATAAAACTGGAAGAATATTTTTCGTTCTCAGGCAGTTGGAGGTGTAGAATGAACTGTTTTATGTTCTTTCACTTCTGCAGTCAATAGCTTGTGTCAAGCAATCGAAATATGAAATGCTTTCAGGATAAAAGAATGTAAATTGGATGTATAGGTAATATAGTGATTCAATGTGGTATATACATATTACTTTTTTCATACAGAACTTGTGCTTTTTTTGGGAAGCAAGTAGCCATAAAACACACACAACTGTCGGTGAAGGTGGGACTGTCAGACTTCTGTAAATGAGAAAAAAGTTGGTAAAGCCATGAGACCAAACCATAGCAAGCCGCCTTATAGTAAGGTACAATCACCTTGGTTCATGATTCATTCTGAATGTTGTAAAGACATGAGCACACATATAAAACGTCGATACTGCACACGACCAGAAGTACTTAGTTACCCTACAGAGCCTCTTCCTACAGTGAAACACACCAAGTTTTTTCTTATAGGAGAGTTTTTTGCTGTGAGTCTTTTCCATTGCACTGTGTTTACATGCAAAGCATGGGACCAATTTCTCATGTTAACAGCCATGCAACTCCAGACATCAAATTGCTTGAAGTTTGTGAGAACAGCTGTGACTGAAAGATTTTGACCCCCATGCATTGGTTTTTTGGACTTTGTGAAATAGGAATTAAAGCATTGCAGTTATTCAAGCTGATTGTGATATAATTAAAGACCATTTTTGCTAATTTATGGCCAAAACTAAAGGGGGGAGGGGGAACTGCCTTTTATTTCTATCTGGTACATTCAAGACTAAATGAATGCAGCAAATTCAATATTTGAACACTACATATCCACTATTTAACACACAATATTTTTCTGATACTCAGTGTTGCCAACTGTTCATGGATGTCAGAAAATGTTTTAGTTTACAAAGAAGGTGAGTTTTGGCTCTCCTTTTATAACATGATTTGCTTTTTTTTAGAAGTAATTTTTTAAGAACTTTTTTGTATGTTGTGTTGTCACATTTGATGTAAATCAAAATTTCCATGTGTAACTTGATGATTTACCATCTCTAAATGAAGCTATTATATTGAAGGTTTTTTAAACAGCACCTTGCCTGAAACATAAAAGAAAACTAGCATTTAATATATTTAAAATCAATTCTATATTTGAACACCTATTTTGGTTACCTTTAATTGAAATATTAGTAGGTTATATTTGTTACCTGAACTCCTCCGTGACCATTCCAGGCTGTGTATATTCTGGGGTTTGCCAATTATGTAGGCATTATTTGCCTTTCATGAAGTCTGCATGTCTTGTACGCAGGTCTTTTATATGATTTAATTTCTATGTGCAATAACTAAAGTCAAAAGACTAGATGCACTAATGTGTAAACAGATTTAGACTTACTACACAAGATTGTCATATGGCACTTCATAAACTGTGGGTAACTACAATCTGCTTGCTTTGGTTTATTAAATAAATTTATCCCATGTCAAACAATTATTCAGTTTAAATGTATTTGTACGGTGCTTAGCCACTATCTTCCATGTTGTTTCAAAAACTTCATTAGAAAGGCAACTTGCTAAGACAACATACATACTATATGCTTTTCAGTATTTTTTTTACATACCTGGAGTTGTACTTGGTTATGGCACATGACGATTTTAGGGTTAACTAATGCTGACTGTTCTAGCTCTAAAAGGAAAAGCTTAAATTCCATAATTTTAGGTAAGAGAAAGTGAATTTTTGTGACAGTTAACATTCTTGTGAGGAATGTGCTTTAAAAACATTTTTTTCACTTTACACCTGTGAAAATCATAAAATGATTACTAGTAATTACAGAATGGAGGGTGCATGGACTACCTTCTGTAATGGTTTGGTGGCAAAAGCCTCTGAGCTTAAGCATCGTTTACAGTCTTCCTAAACTTAGCAACAGCTAGGCAGAAATCCCAGGACTTCTGCTACTTGTTCCAAGCCCCCTTTATAAACTGAAGCCTGAACTACTTCAGGGAAAAAAGTACCGCAGTGACCTAGGCTGGGTTAAAAACATGCTGAATCAACCGCCGGAGTGCGAGTAACCTGGATCCCCTTTTCACCCTAGTTCTCGCCCTCCCCATCTGAACGCACCAGAGCCGCGGGCTCCGAATCCGGCAAGGCCAGCAGGGTACCGGAGCCCACCCCAGCAGCGCCGCGCCCCGCCCCCGCGTCAGGCTGCGCCGCCATTTTGTGCGGTAACGGCAGCCGCCCACTGCCCCGCTCTGGGAAGGGCAAGGGCGGGCTGGCCGAGATGAGCTGTCACTTGCTTTTAAAAGCGCCACCCGGGTCCGGCCGAGCAGCCCCAGTTATGAACAAGCGCTTCGCTCTAGCACTACAGCTTGGCCAGCGGCGCCGCGGGGAGGGCACCCCGCCGGGTCAAAGGCAGTGCGGAGAACGGGTGCACATACGCGGAAGAACCAGGCGGACACATTCTCAGGGTGCAACACATCTTTATTTATCAGGCCGCTCCCTGCCGCCGCTGGTCGCCACACGGGCCCTGCAAGACACGGAGGGAGAAGGGGAGATTATAGACGCGGTGCACCGCAGCCGCCCCGCAGGCCGGGAGGTACCCTGGGCGCTCAGTAGTAGGTTTGCTTCATGTATTTCAGCAGTCTAACACGTGTCAACAGACATCACCGCGGCCCAGCCTGCCTGCCCCCCCGCCCCCGTCCGCCTACCCCTGCTGCCACTAGCGCTCACCTCCGCCCGCCGCGCTGAAAGAAAGGCCGAGCTGTGGCCTCCCTCCCTTTTATAGAAGGACCGTCGCCGCCCCGCCCCCTCCTTGTCTCGCCCAATAGAATTCAAACCTGGGGGGACGTATTAATGCGGGTGCGGCTGCGCGCGAGGGTCGGTGGAGTTGTGGGCAGTGCTGCCGCTCCACCGCGGCTGAGGAGGGAAGCGCTGAGGTAGCGCCGGGCCGGAGGAGGTAAGGCTCTGAGAGAGCCTGGTTAGCCCGCGGTCCCCCGGCGTCTTGGGGAGCTTTATTCGCCTTTTCAGAGACAATAGTGCTCTTGTCTTTAATAGTTTGCTCTGGCACTTTGTTGCTGTTAAGAAATAGGGCTTAATATTAATGCCCCGTCCCTGGAGGTGTTCAAGGCCAGGTTGGATGAGGCCCTGGGCAGCCTGATCTAGTGGGTGGCAACCCTGCCCACAGCAGGGGCGTTGGACTAGGTGATCTTTAAGGTCCCTTCCAACCCAAGCCATTCTATGATTCTATAAATATTAAAAATGTAAAAGCTTAGGCCTCGCTCGGACCTCAGAGCTACCTATCTCTGGGGTGGTTCCTCAGTTTCTTGAGGAGAGGTGCCAGGGGAAAGGGATCGGGTGCGGTGACGCTCGTCTTCCCACCCCGGGTGGCCTCCTGCCGCCTCCGCCCCTGTTTTGACGGTTTTCCTACCTCCTGTGAGTCCCTTTGGAGGGACTTGTGTTAAATAACTACAGTTTGGTAGTGGCACATGCAGCGTTTGCGCAACTGAAAAACTCCTCCTGCAACGTAGCATGGCATGAAGTTCAGCTTTAAGCTGATTAAATTCGTATGTAAAGCGTTAATGATACCTATTGGCTCGCCAGCCCGTTTGCAGACTGCAGGGCGGCACGGCAGCTCTGGGCTCAACCCGAGCGGTTTTCTCTTGGGGAAGATGGAGGTCGGTGGGAAGGGAAATGCTGCCATCCTGTGGTACCTGCAGTGCCCCAAGCCGGGAGCTGACCGGAGGCAGCAGGGCAAAAGCAAATACCCTGCTGCGTTCTCCAGGGAGGCCCTGGTTCCTACATGACAACGTGTGTGCTTTTTACACAGGCACAACTGCCTGCTTTAACTGTCATTGTGTGTGGTTACGAGGACCTTCTGTACACGTGGTAGAGGTCTAGATGTGTTCCTTGTGCGTGCTGTTGCCATGGCACGCACAATGCAGTGTGTTAAATGGTCTGCTTGCTCTCAAATAGTGTGACTACTTAAAATCCAAGACCACCATAAAGAAACCTGTCTGTCAGTACCAGAGAACTGAAATCTCGGTGTGGTTTGTAGCTCCAGGATGTTTTTATGTATTCAGACTTGCAAGTTAGATCATAATTATGTCTCCTGCCCATATAATCAAAGGCACGCTTATTAAAAGAGGGACCTGCCAGTGCTGATCTGCTGTGTGCGTATTGCATACTTAGTACTCAGTGTGCTCTGCAGTTCCGTTAATGGTATATTAAAAAACAAACAATATGTAGCAAGGACAAAGTGGCTTTGTTACATAAATAGGCAGCTGAAAGCTAGGCCTTTGCCAAGCGGTGTAAATTTACTCTCTTCTTTTTAAAGCTTCTTCCATTTTATTCAGTATTTTTTTTGTGTATCTGTTTATCTGTTCAGAGGAGCGTGGACCTGGCTTTTGGTTCAAAGAGGCATGTTCCTTGTTTTTGCATTTATTTAAGGCATTGCAAGGCACACCAGGGTCAACAGTGACTTTGTCAACACAGGAGCTATGCCAAATAAATTTGGCCTGATTGGCTTTGAAAGCCTAAAATCAGTAGGGAAATTGTACCAGGCAGGGTGGTGCTGGAGGAAGCAGGCTCTTCGTTAACCCAAATTTTACCAACAAGGTATTAAACCCTGGCCCCCCCCCCCCCCAAAAAAAAACCAAACCAAAAACCAACAAAAACCCAAACCAGCACCAGCCAGCTAGCTGTCATTGCACCCCGCGGTTTAAAATGTGCCTCTTGGCCGAGCCACCCCCACCTCCCCCGGGCAGGCTGCCGTTTTGTCGGGGCTTAGCACAAACGGGGAGGCTCCGACAGCAGAACGAAGCCACGGGGCGTCGCTAGCCGCGTCCGTGCTCCCGGGTCGGGGCCCCGCGCGACTCCCGCAGCCCCCGGCCCTCCCCGCGCCGCGGGGCAGCCCAAAGGCGACCGCGGGCAGGAGGTGTCCCGGGCGGCGCCGGTGTGCCCCGGCGAACCGGCCGCGGAAGGGGGTTCCGAGCAGCGCTTCCCGGCCGCCGCGGCGGCGGCGGCGGCCCG
>JAVKLA010000002.1:34122621-34133188 GCA_034782735.1 Sagittarius serpentarius | reverse complement strand
CCGGGACAGCGGCGGTGCCCCCGGCCCGGCCGCGGCGGGGGAGGGGCGGGCACGGCTCGCCCGGGGTGCGGGGGCGCCCGAGCCGGAGGGGTGCTAGGGGAGGCCTCGCCCCGTGCAGGCCGGGTCCCCCGCCCGCCGAGAGGGGAGCCGGGGAGGGGGGTGCGTACGGAGGCCCCGGTGGGCTTCTGCCGGGGCTTTGCTGAAAGTTTGCCGTAGGTGCCCGCGGCCCGCCGCATCGGCAGTGTTTGCGGAGCCAGCACGCTGTCCGTTTTAGTGTCGTTAATGTCGTGTGCCCGTCTGTTGTGCGCAGGGGTGAGGGGCTGCAGTGTACTAGCCTGATCCAGCTGAACACCTGCGTACCTGCTTCTGTGCCGTACGTTGTTGCACGTAACACTGTAGCTGAACGCGTAGCGTATGTAATAATCCTTGAAATATAAAAATACAGTTAATTTCCCGTAATTGATGAAAGTAGAACAAAAACTTTCGGAAGCTGAAACTGTGTAGGTGGATAGAGGGACTAGTGAGATGCTAGACCTTTGCTCGGTCCCTTCATAACCTCTTAAATGGGGGGACTTGTTTTCTTTCTGGAAAAAAAACAAACCGAAAGCATTGGTTATATGTTGATCTCCAAATACAAATGACCAGCTACATGCCCTGTATACCATCCTACGAGCATTTCGATCGTTCTGTTTCCAGAGCAAAGATAGCAATGTGCATGCACTAAGTGTACATATGGTTGGTTGGTATCTAAAAGAGACTATAGTTCTAAATTCAAAGGCGAAAGACAAAGTGCATAAGCCACTGCCCTACAAAACCTCTTAAATAACCAGGTTGGTTATAAGGTATTGTGTGGAGCAATAAAAGCACAGGGAATAGCAAAAGTGGTGCAAAGCAGATGGAGTGCTGAGCAGATTATTTGTGTGGAGGTAATAATTTTAAAGTGTACTTTAAAATGGGTGCTGTCCACTGTGTGTGTACTGAGATGGAAAACAAAGTCTTCAGAAATTCAGTTCTGGAGTGTGCTCTTCTTTGTAAATTCTCAGGATCAGGAGACAATGAAAAGGCCAGCTGGCATTTATTGTTTCCATTATACTGAAGTGTAGCAGAGAAGAGTTTTAGGTTATGTTCTTTGATGGATTGTTCATTGTTACCTGAAAATGCTGGTGTAATAGATGGGGTTATAGTTCAGGTTAAGCAAACCTGAAGGCTTTGTTTTTCATCTGGCATATAATAGCTCCGCTCCCCTTCTTTAAAAGTAAACACATTTAGTACTGAAGCTGCGTAACATACCTAGGGTTGTTACTTCATTAGGAAACTGGAAAAAATTAAATGCAGGCTGTCAACAAAAATTACTTTAAAATCTTTGTTTTAGAGTGCTAATGTCTTTGTCTTAGCCTGGACTATAAGGTTAGATTGAGATCTCTTCAGGATCTTGACAGATTTGGGGTTCAGATTTTGCAAAGAAAACATTGATTTGCGGCTCATGAAGTTTTAAAAATAGTACTCAATAAGAATATTAAGAAGTATTTTTAAGTACTAAAAATACGTTTCAAATCAACAGATTATTACTAAATTTTGTATAATTTTTCTTGCATAGTCACAAAAACCTAGACTCGGGCCCCGGTAGAATTCAGTCCCTTTTTTCTCTAGGTTTCTCTCTCTTGGTCTCCCTACCCTGCCATCTTACCTCAGATCAGTATCTGATCTCAGGTTCTCCATTTCTCTGTTTCTTTTCTCAGCTCTTGCCCTAGTCTTTTTGCTCTGCCAGCTGTAGTCCTCACTGTGACTTCGAAGTTGAAATCTATTCCATACTTCAGTCCCTTTTCAGAACTAGTTTTAATTTCTGTGAACTGAGTCCCAGTCATCTCACCTGTGATTAACCCATTTAACTGGGAAGGCTTATTTAGAACTGTTAATATTACTTGAGTTATAAATTCCTGTGAAAAAGGCTGGCATACAATTCTTGGTATAGAGGTAATGTGAAAAACATGAGATTGCCTAAAGATTTTGCAGATTGTGCTTTCTACAGATTTGTTTTAAGAGTACTGGTGATGATCTGCTGCTCTGTGTTTTCTTTGTTACTTTATATCCCAACATTAATATTGTTTTCCTATAATTTATATTATGTGTTCATACAAGGGCTTCCTTTCCTGTCTTGTCCTTGTAAGATGAAATGCTGACTCTTGTTGTTTAGGTGACACAGTGTATAGCTCTTGGAATTGCCCTAGCGATGTAAGGGGAACACATCATAAAAGGGTGACATCTCAGATACAGCAATGGGAAGTGCAATAGAGCTGTCAATAAATAAGCAGTCACCGTAAATATTATACAGTACCGTAAATATTATAAAGTAATGATTTACAGCACTCTCTAGTTTGAAAAAAAACCCTTGATTTTGTGAGCCATGGACTTTCCAAACTGTGCTTGTTTCTCTTTTAACATGGACTCAGTGCAACTCAAAAATAACCACCTCTCTGGGATTAAACGGGCATTTAGAACATCGGTCTTTTCCCTCCTGCTGCCGGTGGGACTGGTTTCAGTGCTCTGTTAAGTGTTGTGTTCGGGCAACACATGTGGGCTGCACCTGATGTGGGAAAACCCCAGCCTTAGCCAGGTGTCTTTTCTTCTAATGTGTTCTTTATCTCAGCATGAGGTGTTTGGCCATTTAACTGATAGGTATGAAAACCTATGTGAGACAGCAGAAGGTTTTAAAGGGGAGGTCTTCAATCACTATCTGAACTACCATTGCTGTGTTTTATTTGAGTTGCAGATCTCCTTGGTCGCTCAAAAAAATAGTATATTAGGGTTTAGGGTTTTTGAGATGGGGGGGGGGAAATGCATATTTGTCTTGCAGACCCAAAATTATGGACAGCTCTGTCCTGGAGTGTAAATTCATGTGTTTATAATTCTGTCCTTCTATTCATTTTGGTTGCTGGTGTTCTTGTGAATGTTGAAATAAATCTGGGTTTTACAGAGAGATCACGTCTGAAAACTTAGCTGGAAGTTTATGGTGTAGAGCACCACTCAAAGTTCAGTCAAGTCAGAGGACAGCTGGAGTTGACCTCCTGAAGTTTTCAGTGTTTCCTATTGCAGTACAAATGGGCATATGAATGAAAAGTCACTGGAAGTGGGTTACAGTGTTGATGAGAAATAGCTAACAAAGACATGTTGGAATTTAGTTTAAGATTAAAAGATCTGTAGATTTGATTTAACTTTCTAAAGAAGATAGAATTTATTTTTTGTCAACTCTTTTTCATATATTAGTTATACTGGAAAACTCCTCCCAGTAGTTTACTGAATTTTACAGTGTTTCTTCATGGCGTGATTTTATTATGCATAGTGAGTTTTAGCCTCTAGCCTGGCAATGTAATTAGAGAATAGCTGTCAAAACCAGGGTAATGAATCATAGGCTATCTGTGATGAATATGCCAAGTGCTTGCAGTGTGCGCTAATGTCTAAAAATATTTTGCTTTGCATCTTTATTGGTTTACCAGTTGTGGTTCCAGTAGCATAAATTATGGTATAGGCCTTTTCTTATTGTGAGGAAAGTGACCGGTGATGTTAATGCTGAAGTTGGTTTTTGTTACTTTTTTAGTAAAATGCAAATGTACAGCCTGATGTATATTAAGCTAATTACGGAGTGAGGAATATAGTTGGGTTTTTTTTCTTTTTTTCCTTGAGTGCTTATATATCTTGTCAACTTTTTTGTTTGGTAAGCCAGGCATCACCAAGGAAATAAGGATGTAAATTATAGTTAGCACACCATCCATCCTTTATCATCCATCAGACCTTACAAATTAAGTTTGGTGCATATGTATACTTAGGACTTAGAAAAGAGAAAATTATTGTCTGGTAGCACATGGCACTGCGATTTGTTTACTAGTGAGCACTCAATTATTTCTGTGAAATCAGTAACACTTCTCAGAGTCAGCAGCACACCAGCAGACATCCAGTGTCACTATGAAGTGTTTTCCTGTTCTTTATTCATATTTGAAGAACCTCTTGTGGTATCACCCCCACAGCAAAACATATTTCTAGGTTACAGAACGATAACCTCAAGGAACTGAGTGGCCTGGTTTTTTCTTTCTGTTTACTGTTTCCACTGACTTCAGTGGGATTTGTGCGTACTTGGTGACCTGCATTTCAAAAGTACTGTTTTTAAGCAGATAAATTAATGGAAGAAATTATTCCTGTATGGATCTGTTTTCTTCTAACACAATGAAACAAAATAGGGCATTGCTCTGCTAACCCTTAAAAAAATTTGAAATGTTGCGGTGAATGAAGATAATATTGTCTTTGACACTGAACTGTACCATAGTCATATACAAACACACTAGAACTTGTTCTACAGCTTTTGCTGACCTTCATTTGACTCCATGAGTCCTTCAGGATTGTTTTGAGTCATTTTGTTACTTTGATTTCTAAAACATTTTACCTAAAGATGTGGTAGATGTGGACTGAGGGGAAGATTCTTATGCGAGGGTTAACTAGTATTTATAAAGCGCATTTCTATTTCTATTTATAAAATGTTATTTCTGTTAGATAGTATATTTCTATTCTAGCTTAAAAATGCTATTTTCTATTGAGTCTCAAATTTTGGGCTGTTGCGTATTATTAGCAGTCGGCACTTTAGAGCATTTGTCAAAGTTGAACTCGATGAGAGCTTGAAAATATGTGTTTTGAATTTAGATTATTAAAAAATTAATTCTGAAGCAGTCCCCAAGTAATTTCAAAATATTGTAAATCCTTCACTTAACATCACTGTTGATGTGGGAGATTATTATGAGCACAGACTGGCAAGGCATTAGAAGCTCTCACTGAATTCCAAAGAGGGTAGTTGTTAAAATAGATGTTATTGCAGTTTCAGACAAAATAAAAGACAACCCAAACCAGGTTTTCCTTCTGTCTCATTTTCTCTGTTCACTAAATTAAGTCCTTTTTGCTTAGCTGTTTCCTGTCCTGACATATTTTTCTTGTACTCAATTGTTGTATCTCCTCAGAATTAAAATTGCAGTGTGAAATAAAAATCTATTTCAAGAATTTGCATTGCATCATAACAGTTTAGACCCCTCCCCTGCAGGGAGGACAATATCTGTGTATACCAGTATTTATGAAGAGTCTATCTCGGGACTGAGATTATGTTTTTTGTGGTGTAGAGTGCTTTTACATACTTCACACAAAAATAAAAACAAGTTTGGCTTGTACACACACACAGGTTTTTATAATTTTCATAGCTTTTCAATTAATTATAAAATTTTGTGTTCAAAATAAAGTCTATTGAGTATTTGCAACCTTAATACTGCAGTCTCTAGCCGCTGATAAAGTCACTAATAAAAAACAGTTTCTCTTGATTTTATTTCTGAGTCTGGGTGAACGCAGGTAATTATTTAAATAATCTGTTAATTTTTATGTCTATTGTTTTATGTAATTTAAAAGAATAAAACCTTGTTTCCATATTATTATACTAACTCCCTAGCCTTTTCTCCAAGTGACTACTGTAGCTCTTGGTCAAAATAAATTAGTGATATTGCCTTGCAAAGTCTACAGACTCATCTGTTGTTTTGGGTTTTTTTTAAGTTTAGGTCACAAGCTTCAGCAGTGTCAGTGTATTACTCAGCTGGTTAATCTCAACTGCATGGTAGCATATGCTTTGAAAAGTATGAGTGAATGGAAGATTTTTAATATATGGTGTATTTTGAATTTTATCTGTGTGCAAATACCATTTTAGAAGTAAAGGAAGAACTAATGAAATTTACCCTATATTCAGTCTTTCACCCAAAGATGATGGTATCTTTGACCCACAGCGTTGCAGTGACCACATCAATGCAACTTTGCTGGCTGAATATAAGAAAGCCCTTCAAAAGCAGTAAAACTTAAACACGGACTTACGGGGGAGGTGAAGGAAAGCATTAGAAAAAAGTGGTATTAAGACAAAGCCAGTTAGAGTGGGGGGCATGAGCTTAGCAGAAGCAGCGATGCTGCCCAACTGTATTTTGAAGGGAAAAGATGCATGCATGTGGCAGAATCCTTTTGTCAGTGAAATCTGTGTGCCTCTGTTCTGATTTCACTCCCAGTGAAACTCCTTGGGCAGTGAGCAGAAATGGACCCAGAGCCCTCTGAGGAGAAGCTGATTTCTCTGGCTCAATAGACCTAATAGCCTCTTTCAGAGTACTGTTCCCTTCTGATGCCTGGATTCTTGTGAATGCCATAAGCACTTGTCATCCCAGGAAGAGTTCACATCTCCCTGTTAATCACAAAGTGGTGGTAGGCACCATAAGAATGGTAGGTGGGTGTGGCACTTTCTTCCCCAAACCAAGGATACTACACTGAAAAGCTTAAAAGAAGCTACTGTAATTTTGCAATCTTAGTCATATCTGAGAAGTTTCTAGGTCATTCTGCCTGTGGGCAACATTCAGGTGTTCATCTGGTTTTCAACAGAAACTTGCGTGAATAGCTGCTTCGGCTTTGGTTTTCTTTCTTTATCGTTTAGCTTGTAAGTGATCTGGTGAGTAGATGTGTGGAAAAGTTTTCATACTCCTGTGACTGCAGAATGTGCAGAGGAACTCTTTGAACATTAGTACTTTCTATTTGGTCCCAAGTCCTAGCAACCTTCTAAAATGTAAGTAATCTGGAAGACAGTATTGGTTCCTGATGTTTTGATGAGAGTTTCAGAGCTCACATTTATTTCTATAATTTCTGTAACCTTGATGCCACAACTGTCAAATGTTAAGTATGAAAATGTTAAATCTACAGATCTACAACAAGTAGTGTTTCATATACTGTATATTACTGATACCCAACCATAATCATGGTGGTTATTTTATGGGCACGTTTTTTGTGAAGATGATAAACACTTTATTCACTTCTCAGTAAGGACAGGAAGAGAACATGCTTTGTGGAGAATATACTGATACTGTAAGATAAGAGGATAAAAAATAAGAAAAACTTGTGCAGAGAGTAAAAAGTAGCCTAGAAAAACAATCTTAGTCTGTATACATGGAAGATGTCCTGGATTTGCTATATATTGTATTTTATTTGCAACTAAACTTCAACACTAGTCATTACATTCTGGGTGTCAAATTCCCACCTGCAATTTAAAGGAACTTCAGCAATTTTCACTTCCTGCCTTTAACAGTTGTATGTTCTTGCTCAACTTGCTGTGTTTCACTCTAGATGCAGTTTCACTGTGTTCGTTCACTAAAATGATCAGTTTGGGTAATGGATGTTTTTGGCATATCTTTTTTGATAGAAGAGCAAACAGAGTCATTCCAGTCTTTTAAATTAAATCTTTTTGTTCATGGAGCAGTTTTAGAGTAGATAGACCTTCATGAAGAAACAGGTATTTCTTGTGTTCCCTGTGGTGTATAATGTACAGGATTTATACCGTATAGCATGTTGTATTGAAATACTGCTTAAAAATGTTTTCTGCCTTATCTATGCATCTGTTGGATGAATAATTAAACTCTTTGGAATAGGGATTTTTTGTGAGTACAGCTGCAGTGAAAATACACATTTGTTTGGTATAAGAAAGCTGAAATGTCCTTGTCAAGGGTCTGAGTAAACAACAGTTTGTAAGAAGTTGTTCAGATTTTGCAGTTCATTGTGATTTCTTCTTTAAACTCGCACAGGTATGTTGTATGCACTTTAAATGGCTACCTGCTGTCTGACGTTGGGCGTCTGGCAGAGTTGAGAATGGCGGTTAATTAAATGCAGTTAACTTGACAGGCATGGTTTGTTTGTGCAATTAGTTAAAATTCAGAGCTGGAATATTCATTCAGTGTCTTTGGTTCATGTTTTCTCTTTTGTTTCTGTTTTGTAAGCCCAGAGCCCTCTAGACAGCTTTATGCAACTGAGGCTTTCAAGTTATTTTATATATTACGGTGCTTATCAGGTGATATTTAGAGAAATTAAATAACCATCACATGTAATCTAAAACAAAAGCCTGGAAATATATAGGTTTTTTGTGTGTGTGCAGTAAGTATATATTAGCTTAGAAGTACACTGGTTTTTCAACATTTTTGTGTATAGGAGGAAGAAACTCCTCACCTATCATGAATCACTGTTAGCGAGAATTGTTTGGGGAGGGGGGTTTGGTAAAATGTGTTGAGATCATTAAGTGAAAATTAATATGAGTGCAAAATGTTGCTGCACAAGGGTTAATTTGGAATAAATTTTGACCACTGTTCATTTCTTCTTGTTTTCATCACAACACTGTTTCTAGTAAGTTTTGAAATTTTTGCCCTTTCTTAATAGCTTGAGACCAGGATGGTTAGTAATGGCTGCGTGAATGTCTCTGAGCTAGTATGTGGCTATACACATACATATGTTTTTGGGGATGACTACCGTCAGTTACATCTCAAGACCTAACCCCTATGCAAAATAAGTATCAGAAGTCACCCAAAGAAGAAGTAACTCTATGGGGAAAATGTTCTAAGATATGGAGGATTTCCTAAAAGTTGTTCCTACTGCTGGTACCCTACTGAATTGAGATATCTTTTCATCCTTAAATAGCTTATACATGGTGAGATCAGTTCAATCTGCAAGTCTTCTAAATTTTCTGAGCTCGAAAGCAGTTTGGCCTGCAAAGGGAAAGACACCTGTTGAAATGCAGCTTTTTTTCAGCCTCCTGGTAGTCCTTGTACAGGTGTCTTTTTGGAGCCACATCACAGCCCACTCACAAAATATTCATAACTCCACATTTGCACCACTGTCATTCATTGCCTCACACCAATGATAAGAGTAAGGGAATTTGTCCGTGTGATGCAAGACAACATGTTAGAAGTGAGGAGCACTGACATTGCTCAGTTAGTGCCCCACTTGCTCATTAGTGTCCCAGGTTAGGAAGATTAGTTACTATAATTCTTAGATTATTGCGGTGTTGTACAAGAAGCAGTTCTCTTTTTTGCAAAGAAGCCACGTGTTTTGCATAAAAGCGGCTATAAAGATATCTAGAATGCAACCCCAAGCTTCCCTTCTTGTTTTTGTTCAAGGATAGTTTTATGCAGGCAGCTAGGCAATGAGGGATTTAAAAAGTCAGTCTTCTTGGGGAGGCAGATTGAGCCTCACAGTTAGATGGCTTTCAGCCCCAAATGGATGTGATAATGGATTGTGGGTTGTGTCCCCTTCTGGTTGCAGAATGAGTGGATCTAGCTTGTTAAATGCTTATTTAAGGAAGATGGGAAGACTGGACTAGATGATTATAAATCAACTACACCATCCTAAGTTGTTTTGGGAGTTCAAGTACAAAAAGACCTAATGGGCAAAATTTTCATTAAATACTATGATATAGTGGCTATAATAGTTTGCTTTAACAGAAGTAATACTACAAAATAATGAGAACTCATAATTCTACAATACAGCTTCTCTTTGTTCTCACATACGAATCAGGTCAATAGGCTGGAAAGATACTCTTAAGTTCAGCTCTGATTAGTAACATCTCGAGCTGCATAGTTTATAGGCCGGCATGAGAGAAACTGTTACTCAGTGTCCCTGTTTGAACAAACATTGCAAAGTTTATTTAAGTGCAGATGTCTGTGCAGCCTGCATAATTTAACTACGTTAGATAATGAAAATTATATTTATGTGTTAAGATACATCATTTTTTCTGGACTTCCAGCAGTTATTTCTGATCTATGGTTTGTGTATTGTTGATTTGTGCTTTCATTTTTTCTGCACTGTGTTTTACAATGGTGTGTTCCAGGTGTTTTCATTATGACTGGAAAGAAGCATGTATAATATTTGTAGGTGTGACCTGGAAGTTGGCTAGTTATTACTTCATTATAGTATCCTTTTAGCTTGATGCTTTACCTGAAAGTCTAACGCTTTAGTTTTATTGCATTAAAAATGTATATTTTTCCAAAGAAAGTTACTCCTATATCCATGCATTTTAATTTGGCAATTGTGTATTTCGCTTTGCAATAATTCTAACATGATTGATAATTGTTTTTTACAATTTAAGTCATTGAAGACATTATTGATTATGTAAAACGCATACACTTTCATTTCATGAGCTGCGGTAGGTTGAGGATTATATTTAACTGTGAAACTTCCTAAACATGGCAGGTGGCATGCAGATGAGCAATGCAGTGTATTGGGTTTGTGTGGCAAGGTTTTGGTAGTGGTGGTGGGGGCAACAGGGGTGGCTTCTGTGAGAAGCTGCTGGAAGCTTCCCCTGTGTCTGACAGAGCCAGTGCCAGCCGGCTCCAAGACGGACCCGCCGCTGGTTCTACACTACAGGGCCGAGCCCATCAGCAATGGTGGTAGCGCCTCTGGGATAACAGATTTAAGACGGGAAAAAAAGTCGCTGCAGAACACAAACTGCAGCTGGAGAGAGGAGTGAGAATGTGTGAGAGGAACAACTCTGCAGACCCCAAGGTCGGTGAAGGAGGGGGAGGAGGTGCTGCAGGAGCTGGAGCAGAGATTCCCCTGCAGCCTGTGGGGAAGACCCTGGTGAGGCAGGCTGTGCCCTTGCAGCCCAGGGAGGTCCACGGTGGAGCAGATCTCCACCTGCAGCCCGTGGAGGACCCCACGCTGGAGCAGGTGGGTGCCCGAAGGAGGCTGTGACCCC
>JAVKLA010000002.1:34088526-34105693 GCA_034782735.1 Sagittarius serpentarius | reverse complement strand
CAACTTTCCTGTGCCCCTCCAGCCTTCTTGCTGGCTGGGCATGAGAAGCTGAAAAGTCCTTGACTTGGTCTAAACACAACTGAGCAACAACTGAAAACATCAGGGTGTTATCCACATTCTTCTCATACTCAACCCAAAGCACAGCGCTGTACCAGCTACTAGGAAGACAATTAACTCTACCCCAGCCAAAACCAGGACAACTTATCACAACAGTAGAATGTGTGAAGGATCAGGATGAACTTAGTATTGTTTTTTTAATCTCCTGAAGGGACAATACCTACTTCTGGTTCTCCTCTTTGTGTCTCTCCAGTAAAGGAGTGAAAAAAGTTTATTTGAAGCTTCTAAACAGAACGCGTATGTGTCAAAGAAATATTTAAGGTCATGGCTCATGTAGTCTTGAGTGGGATGTTAGGATTACAATCCTTAATCAATTTGAAATGTGTAGACCCTCATAATTTTTTTCACCTACTGTCCTTCAACATTAGCACTTCAGTCTCCTCTTCTGCTAGCTCACAGGATCTTCTACACTCAGAACTCTGTTAGATTTTATCAGTGTAAAAAGACAATTCAACTGATAGCACTTACCATTCTAAATATTGTGTTAAGTTTTTCTTGTCAATATTTGGGATTGACCAGCAGTGCTAAATGACGAAACTAAGCCTGACTATGAGAAATTGTTTTATTAAAAATGCTTTATTCATGCTAAGTTCATGAGCCTACTAAAGAAAAAAAGACGACTGAAAAGCTTCATGGAAGTGCAGTTTTTCCATCTGAATGGTAACATGGCTTAAATTATGATTTCAGGTAAAAAGCAGGATATTTGGTACGTGATTGACCTCATGACTGGGGAGAAACAGCAAACCTTGACTTCCTCATTTGCAGAAAGTCTTTGCCCATCAACATCCCTCCTGTATCTTGGGAGAACAGGTCATATGCTTTTTTTTCTACAGCTTAGAAGAAAATTCGTTGTTGTCGTTGTTTTTCAAGTTTAGGCTCGTAACAAATCAGTTCAGGTTTTCAAGTTTATTTCTTAGAAAATCTTGTGTAAATGATGATTTTAGACTGTACACAGAAAAAGTATTAACTCTCTATAGCAGCAGAAAGATACTGGTTTTTTAAACTTTGGCAGTAGGCATGGTCCATTATTCTTCTTGTTGACTAAGTGGCATTTATATTCTATTTAACAGTGCATTCCAGTAGCAGCTGTGAAACCAAATTTGCTCTGTAACATACAGCTTTTATAAAAACTGTTTAAAGAAAATGGAGATAAGCATATCCACTGAAATTACAGATGCAGTAGTTAAACAACTAGACCATATAGGTGTTGACTAGTAAAAATGACTGTGTTATAGACTTGTTTTTTAACCTCTATATTAATGTGTTCTTTAAGTGTGATAGTTCAATTACAGAACACAGTATGCTGAATTTTAGAATGTAGGGTTTGAAAATGTGTAAATAAACCAAGTACATCAGAAGCTGTGCGGTAAAAACAAAATGCTGGTAACGTGGGCAGTAACTGTCTGCAGGGCTTGTTCTGAGATTCCTGTGCCTCAGTGTATGAGTGGATCGGGTGTTACCTTTAATAGCTGTGAAACGTTTATTTATCAGGAGTGTTGGGAAAATGAAATGCAGAGAGCAGTAAGTGGTGGTGGTGGGGGGGTGTTTTGAAGAGTGTCTCAGATTTGAGATGATTGATTCTATCCTCTCATAGGTTTTTTTGCTTCACAGACTGTATATTTTTTAACAGAGTACACGATCACAATGTATGACACGAAGAAGAAGGAGCTGCGATGGAATGCCACCTATTTTGATTATGCAGCTACTCTGCCTGATGAAGACATAAAATACAGTAAGAATTTAATTGCTCTCTTCCCCCCCGCTCCTCGCCCCCCATATTGGCCGTGGGTTTTGCATACAGGCAAAAATATTCTGTTTTTTTTCTTTTTATAATTAATAGGTCAAGCTGTCTGATTTTTGTGCAGTTGATATGCATCTGCCAGTTTTTATCCTTTACATGCTGTAATATCTACAGCCTGTTAGGTAGCTTCAGGTAAATTGAATCTAAGAAGGTACAGCTCTTGAAGATATGACTCTTCAAAATTTGGTGAAATATGGCAGGAGTGGAAGCAAACCTAAACTGTGGTGCACACTCAGAAAAATCTATTGCAATGCTTGCATTGCAACTGAACTTTTATCAACCTAATTCTGACAACCGATTTGTTGATACACCTATGTAAGGTGTAATGGACTCCACAGTTAACATAAGGCTTGAACTGTTAATACATATTATTAAAATTGCATGTCTGCAGCACAGACATAATCTCCTATATATTTGTATATTGTAGAAATGTCCCACTTTGTGTCTAATGGAGATGGACTGGTGGTGACCGTAGACAGTGAGTCTGGGGACGTACTGTGGATTCAGAATTACGCTTCTCCTGTGGTAGCTTTTTACATCTGGCAACGTGAAGGATTACGGAAAGTTATGCACACTAACGTGGGGATAGAAACTCTGCGATACTTGACGTTCATGTCTGGGGAGGTTGGACACATTACCAAGTGGAAATATCCTTTCCCAAAGGAAACAGAGACCAAGAGCAAACTGACGTGAGCATGAATGTTCCTGTTGTTCTCACTGTCTGTTTGACAGAGCTTTGTCATTAAAACCTTATTTATATACATTCAGCTAAGGATTGTTCTACAAGTTTAAAGATGGTGAAAAGAATATGTAAAAGGAGCTCTAGTTCTTCAGCCATTATTTTATATCATATTTGATCTTTTACTGTCTAAAGGCAGAGACCAAAAACAGCCATCTACCATAAACTTAGGAAATGTATATTCATAACTTTTATCAGATGTTCCGTGTTGAATAGCTTCTTATAACATGGAATGGAATTGCTTTTTATAATGTGAAGCCTTTCACATTATAAAAAAGGTGCATAGCATTTTGGCAAATACCAGTTATTGAATAATACAGAAATAGGACACGAATTACATGAAATGAGTAATTTTGACATGAGTAATCAACCAGTAATGCTTTCATAATTAAAAAGAATGGCTTCATAATACAGCAGTACTTAATTTTACAGATCCAGGCTTTTCAAGATATAAATATTGATGATTTGAGAAACTCATACATTAGTTCTGCAGGATTGTGTTGCCAAGGTTAGCTAAGATGGTAAAACATCCATTTGCCTACTTCTTTCTAACACTTACTGTTTTTTTCCAGACCAACTCTGTATGTAGGGAAATACTCCACAAGTTTATATGCATCACCATCAATGGTGCACGAAGGAGTAACTGTTGTGGTAAGTTGGGAGCTGCAAGAGTTGAGTAACACCTGCTGAAAAGTGCCCTTACAGAATTAGTACTGTCCTGGGTTTAAAAAAAAGTCGAAATGGAAACATACATAAAAATACATAAAAAGAGACAACTCTGCCATAGTAAAGTGGCAAAGGGATCTGATTAAAATAAGAAAATGAAACACTGAAGGCTGTATATTTACAGAAATCTGGTTTTAAATTGCAGATTGCTATCAAGAAATGCATAGCAAAATAAGTATTTCATGAATCAATTAACAGTAAGCCTTAGAATGCATGACCATATTTCAGGAATCATTTCAGATGCTGCAAAGAGGTAACTGTAGCTCATCAGGAATTGTGCCAGGCGAGATTAGCAGGAGTGGACCAGCGGTTGCTATGCAGTATTGTTGGTGCGTTGTGGTTACTGTTGAAATTGCTGGTTTGTTCATCAAAGTAACTCCCTATAGATAAGAAACTCCATCATATTTTGTTTTGCTTACGCTGTGGCTGTCCAAGTACAAAATAAAGATTCTGTTTAACTTCTCTAAAAAAAGAGAGAGTAATCTCTTCTCCTGGGCAACATGTAACTTAGGTCTAATGTTCAAGGTTGTTGAAGCAGTTGCTGAGGGCATAATGGCAGTGTTTACTTACAGTGACTTTGCTGCCAGTAATTTTTGCTTGCCCACCAGTTCTGACCTCTATTTTTTTTATTTAGTTGCCTGTTTCAATATAGGGACCCACTTCTTCCTTAACTGTAACAATAATCTCTCTTTGTAGCCCCGCGGCAGTGCCATACCCTTACTAGAGGGTCCAAAAACAGAAGGGGTCACAATTGAAGACAACGGCGAGTGTGTTATCACCCCCAGTACGGATGTAAAGTTTTCAGGCAGACTGAAAGAAAAGAACAAACTCAACTATTGGAACGACTGGCTTTTAATAGGTACCCGAGGTCCCTTGCTTGGCCCTGGTCTGCCGCTTGTGCAGAATCGCATTGCCATCTGGCGGACAATTCTAATCCAAACCTCAGAGCTGTTTGTCAGCTGCTGTAAATCAGTCACAATGACTGCCTAAACTCAGGCGATAATTACTGTATTTTAGTAATCATTTCTAATTCGTCCTCATTTGCATGTGGATTAAATGTCTTTAAGTATACAACTGCATACTGTATTTTCCAAGACTCCTGCTTTATTCAATGCATACAATGGAAAGTGCTTAGCTCAGTATGTGGAGAGTTGTTTATTGTTTATTTACCCCTCCTTTATTGAGGGGTATAGGTAATTTATATTAACTGTAAATAATGTATTCTGGTTTGTTTGGATTTTTTTATGGTGCATAATGTTACTTTAATTCTCATCATATGGGTCAGATGGTCATGTTTTCCCCATTTTACAAATGGAGGATTAAGGCACAGAGGCTGAAGATAATAAAGTGTCAGCCTGTCCTGTGTGTCCCAAATCCCCAAATTTTGGAATTGACTTTTCAGGGCATTTACAGTTTTTCTTCAAAAATTAAGAACTAAGTTCAGTTTTAAGTGATGCAAGTTTATAATTAAGTGAAACATGCCACAGGATCTCTGTGGCAAGGACAGGGTGTAACTTTCACCTTCCTTAACTGCTACCTTTCTCCTCCTTTGATCCCTTTCTTTGTTGATACTGTCCTGCTCTTGCAGTATGTCAGGCGGCTCCTTTTAGACAGTTCGTATTCCTCTGCAACCCTCTGCGCTGAATGACCCATGTCCTCAGTCTCTTCCCTCCTTTTTCTTTCCTTGCTCTGTACATGAGCAGGAGTCTTCCTTTGTCTACTCCAGCTGCAGAAGCTGGGAGCACAGTAGCGTGTCCCTCTTTTCACTTGGCTAGCATGAGCCAAAGGAGCGTAAAGAACAAATGTAGCAGAGTGAATCGATTCTTGCTTCCTTCTTACGCAGTGCGATCCATTCCCTTCAGAACCATTTCGTATCTAGAACATGATCTTCACCTCAAGGCCACATCACAAAGCAAAACTACCTTGAGAGTGAGCCAGCTAGGGAGGCATAATGCGTGTTCCTCTCGTGGTCAGGAACCAAACCCACAACCAGTGCCTGAGCACAGAGTTCTTCAGGATTGTGCTCACTATACCTGTGACTGCCTGGGAAGGACAGTGGGGAAAAAAAGTTTTAATTTGAGGTTTAGTTCTGTCATGTTCTCAAGCCTTTTGTAAATCAACTTTATAGAAGCTTTTCAGCAAAGATGCTGAAATCAAGGCTATCTTTCCTAAAAAGGGACAACTTTTTATGTCAACAAATGTGTTTTATTTAAAGGGCACCATGAAACACCATTATCTGCCCCTACAAAGATCCTGGAGAAATTCCCAAGCAACTTACCTAAGAGGCCTGAAAACGTGATTCCAGCTGACTCTGATAAAGCCACTATTGAAGAGGTTTGTGATGAGAATAATCATCTTGCTGGATGATAGAAGAATATAAAGGAGTAGAAGCTGGGGAAGGACTCAGAAGGAAACCTACATGGAGTTACTTCACATTTTTTGTGTCAGATTTTCCTGTATTTAGCACAGTAGAATCACTGGTATGGTGATGTGTCATTCCTTATTTCAGAATCAGGGCTTCCAGCTGCTTTTTTTTTTTTCCACATGCAAAACTTCCTTTGACTTTGGTAGGATTAGAAATTACTAAAAATGATTTAGCAGAAAGGCTAGCATACAAATGCTCCATTATCCATGAACATACTGAGCTAACAGAGCTTTCTTTGCCTCTTAGGTTATTGACATTGTTGAAGGTTCCTCAACAGAAGTGCCTCCTGCTGTTCCAAAGGATATTGAGGAGAAACCTACCCGGCCTATCCCTCGGCCAGAGGCTCCTGTGGACTCCATGTTGAAAGACATGGCCACAATCATTCTCAGCACTTTCCTGCTTGTGGGCTGGGTGGCTTTTATCATCACTTACCCAATGGTAATGCTGACTTTGCTTGATGTGCTTTTGAGTTTTGGGAGAGTCAGGAACATTTTACAGCCCAAGAAATGACAGGAGTTAGAAAGTTATGCGCTACAGGTCTTTTTCCCCTCCTCACAGATGTGCAGTGGGTAGCAAAGGCTACAAATTTGACATAACAGTGATTTCTCTGGGCATATGTGCCAACTCTGGCTATTCTTTTTTTCATTCCACCAATTCTGGTTTTTGTATGTGTTACTCTTTTCACGGACATGATCTTTAACACCATTGGCTTCTCTCCTCTCTTCCTCACCTGAACCACTGTCAGGTTTTCCAGCTTTTGGATCAAAGCCTTTATCCTTCTGTGGTTTAAAGACACCTAGTCAACCTAGTAACAGTTAGCTTTTGCCATATTAACCAACCAGTGTGATTTCTCAGCTTTCCAATGGAAGTTCAGAATGAAATGGAAAGCGTGTGAGTGAAAGTTCCCCCGCCTACTTGGCTGATAGTGTCACAACAAGAGAGTTTTCTTCCCACCTTTTGGATGTAGCTACCCCAATAGCTATAGAGTTCCCTTTTGTGACATGACTGTAAAAACTTCACTCCGCTTACGGAACTGAGGTCCTTTCTCACAGAGTGTACATCAGCAGCAACAGAGGCAGCATCAGCTGGAAGAGAAGATACAGCTCTTGCAGCAACAGAAGCTGCCCTTTCGTGCTCCCAGTGATCTACCTCCAGAAGCAGATTTCTTGGACACCTCCTATGGTCGGACAGAGAGCTCAGCTACCAGCACACCAAATATGTCCCCCAGAGCATCAAACCATTCTGCGTATTCCAGCATCTCCACATCTGATGTTGGGAGCTGCCTCTCCACTGAGCAAGAAGAGGCAGGTAAAGTTGATCCAGTGTCTTTTATTGTGAGTCTCTGTATTTCCCCAGTCTGTATGATGATACAGCACAACAATTAAAATACTTATTGATGATGCTTCATAGATCAGAAAGCTGAAAAGGACCATCATTCTCATTTAGTTTGACCATTTGCAAAACACTGTGCAGGTGTGCCATGCCCTGCCTTTGAGCAGGATTATTTGCTTTAGAAAAACATCCAGTTCATAACTGCCATCTGAGGGATTGTTGTCCATGGCGGTATATTCTTATAACCTGTAGACATTCTAGGGAGAGATTCGTTTAAATAAAAATATGTATTATGATGAACTGGAATCAAGGAATAAGGATTATGCAGCGCAGCCTGTCTTCCTGTCTGATCTTCCTGTGCACTCTTGTCCCTTCAAAGGCTATTCAGGGGAACTGCCAGCAAACTGACTTCCATAACTGTCAGTCAGCATTTCCTAACAAGACATCTGTAAAACTTTCTAAAAGGAGTTTGTTGGCTGCGAACCACTAGTCTCTTACACTGTCTTGAGGCATGATCTTTCCAGTCCTTATGTCAGGTGTTGGGTACAGAATGTGTTTGACTCTGCATGTTGGATCATTTGGTCACCAGAGAGTATTTGCCTACTCAGTGTGAGTACCAAAATGGAGATGTTCATTTGGTTTGATCATCTGTGTTATTAATTTAAACATGAGCAAAGAGACTTTTACGTACTGGGCCCAGAAGGGTGTGTGGTTGTATAAGGCTGACTTGACCCATCCTAAACCAGTCCTTGTTTCTTGTTTTTTATTCAGATGAAGATGCAAACAGAGTGATGGTTGGCAAGATTTCATTTAACCCAAAAGATGTATTGGGACATGGAGCTGAAGGGACAATTGTTTACAGGTAGAACATGTGCATTCAGCATTAAATAGACCAACGAATATCTTATTTGCATTAGGTCTCTTTTCTTTTTTTTTAAATAAAAACACCCACGTATCTAATAAGAACAGAAATGAAACTTCTGAAAAAGTATTTTGCATGTCTGGAATATTTTCATGCAGTGTTTCTTCACTAGCAAAAACTACTTCACTTCCCTTAGAAATGTTTAATGACCAAACCTATCTGTTTCCAGCATGAGAAATGCTTTAATATGCCTCTGTAAAACATCTTCTGTTGTCACTTGCTTTGTACATGCTTTGACTACAGACAGTGTAAAAGGTTGATGTGGTTTTCCTACCTGTCTGTAGGGGGACATTTGATAACCGTGACGTTGCAGTGAAAAGAATTCTTCCCGAGTGCTTCAGCTTTGCAGACCGTGAAGTACAGTTGTTGCGAGAGTCAGATGAGCATCCTAATGTGATCCGCTATTTCTGCACGGAAAAGGACCGGCAGTTTCAGTACATAGCCATTGAGCTGTGTGCTGCCACTTTACAGGAGGTGATAGGTCACTTGCAAACCTACAGAATTTGTGAAAGTCTTCTCCCTGGAAGGCCTTCAGTTTTCTTTAGCTTAAGTTACTGAAGCACCTGTGGCAGGAGATGTAGTTACTCCCACCACCAGGTCTGTGACAATTACACATTCCTACAGCAGGGCTGTTTTCAGAGCTTTAGAAAGACATCCCTAACCCTGTACTGATTTAAGGATGGAAGCTGTTGTTCTTTGATTTTCCTTCTTGTGAAGGACTCCCTTCTAGTCATCTTCCCACTCCTACAATCTGGACTTTGAAGACCCTCTACTCTTGCTTCTGGAGCACAGTGCTATCTAGAATTCTAGCTCTGAATGACGTTTTAGAGATCATTACCTTTAGCCAAAAAAAAAAAATACTCTTTTATGTGTGTTACCAGCTAGCATTAGCCTGAAATTTACCCAGTCTAAACTTTTTTTGAAGGGGGTATACTTACTATCTATGCAGGGGCTAATGATAAGCAATGGTGGGGCTGAATCTTCTGTATCTCTGTTGTAATTTATAGTATGTTGAGCAGAAGGCTTTCAGTCACCATGGCTTACAACCCATCACTCTGCTGCAACAGACGACATCTGGTCTTGCCTACCTGCACTCCCTTAGTATTGGTAAGAATGCCTTTTGTTTCAGTATTGGATGGAAAGTGGTGTATTTTAACTAAAAAAAAAAAAAGAGAAACAGGTCTGGTGCTGGGAGCTTGCTTATTCAGTCCCAGAAGAGAGAGTTATAGAAGCCCCACCTAGTGCTGGCAGCAACAGTGTCTGTCCTTTGACACCGGCCTTGTCCCTGTAGCACTCTGCTGCACTGGAGTAGTAAAGCTAGTCATTACCATTTGTTCAGGACACTGCATTTTTTGGATAGAAGTCAGTCATATAAAACATGATGACTAGTGGTGATGGAATAAAAAAGTGATGAGCCTCTACCAAAGACAGTAGTTTGAGGTAGGACTTTTTGGTTTAACAAATAGTGGTTCAGCCTTGTGAAAGGTTTACGATGCAAATACATTACAAATTTACAAATATCGTTGGGAGTGCCTGAAGTGGATAAATGGGTGTTTATAATAGTCCACAGGGACCTGAAGCCCCATAACATCCTCATCTCGATGCCTAACGCCCATGGGAAAGTTAAAGCTATGATTTCAGACTTCGGCCTGTGCAAGAAGCTGGCAGTGGGCAGGCACAGCTTTAGCCGTCGGTCGGGTGTGCCAGGCACCGAAGGGTGGATTGCCCCAGAGATGCTGAGTGAAGATTGCAAAGAGAACCCTGTAAGTCTTCATCTTTCCATCAGGGTCCCCCGGGAGAAAGCAGCACAACCAACTGGCGGCACGTTGTGACAGTCAGACTTTAAGATATGCAGTGCTTCATGCCTGGGCATTCATGCTGGCTTGCAGCTGAATATGTGATACTGAAAAGTTTTCTTCTGCTCTTAGATGCAACATAACCACCCTGTGATGATCAAAGTCTTCAAGGGGGAAAAATGTGTTATTGCTATTAAAGGTTGTTTATTTGCAGACATATACCGTGGACATCTTTTCAGCTGGCTGTGTCTTTTATTATGTGGTATCTGAAGGCAGCCATCCCTTTGGCAAATCTCTACAGCGGCAAGCCAACATTCTGCTGGGAGCATACAGCCTGGAGTCTTTAAATGCAGGGAGGCATGGTAAGAAAAGCATGGTAAATGTAGAGCACTGTAGAGTTTGGTGAAATTTCCATGGGCATTAAAATGCCAACAGAAATGACAGAACTATGACCCAGCGAGCCCCAAACTGGCAGTGGCGAAAGCTGTACTCCTAAGGTACTCCTGAAGTAAAGCTCCTGAAGTTCTTCGAGTTAGTAGCCCAAAGCAGCTGTGGGATACACAGTTTGGAACCCTGCAAGCTTGCCTGTAATTTCATGTATTTAAAGGGTAGGAAAGAGCTAAACTTGGATCTTCATAATCACACTGATTGAACGCTACTGACTTTCTGGTGGTTGCCCAAGCATGCCTGTGAGGGTGGTACTTGAGCTACTGGGGCCACTGTTCAGGATCGTATTGGTGGAAGTAGAGAAAATAATGATTTTCTACAGCATGAAACATTACATTTCTTTACAGCCTAAAAATTATCACCCTTTTCCTTGCAGAAGACATCATTGCTCGTGATTTAATAGAGCAAATGATAAACATGGACCCTCAAAAACGTCCATCTGCCAGCTGTGTGCTAAGACACCCATTCTTTTGGAGTTTAGAAAAACAGCTCCAGTTTTTTCAGGTTTGTGTTGACCTTTTCTATCCTTTCAGTTCTAAGGATTCCTGTAGACAGTCTTCAAATCTTGAATTCCGTCTCTCCTAGCTTTGTGGATGTTCGAGGTGATAGAATCTGCAACCTTACTGCAAGGAATGAAGCAGCAAAGTTGTAATACCTAGGTGGTATCTCTTAAGAAACTGGCTTAGGCTTAGGGAAGGTGTTTTATAGCAGGGCTAGAACATGTTTCCAGGCAGGTTTTCAAGACCCACTGTAGCAAATCTGCACATTTAATACTGATGTGGGGTGGGAACTGGCTGAGGACCTGAGGTTCTTTCCAGCCTCAACTTCTGCCCTGTCATAAAAGGGCTTTGGCAGATGGTGAAACATCTCATCACCTCAGAAACTTCTGTATCACAGTCCCAAGCATAATCCATTGTATTGCACTTTGTCATGGAGTGAAGTACAATCATAACTCCAGTACCGGGCCAGGCTATAACTGGCTAGAAGCAGCAATTTTAAATTCTTGGGGAAAGCTTGGAAATAAAACTAGAAATAACCTGAATGTTTCTTCCAGGATGTCAGTGACCGGATAGAGAAAGAATCTTTAGATGGTCCAATAGTCAAGCAATTAGAAAGAGGTGGAAGAGAGGTGGTGAAAATGGACTGGAGAGAACACATCACTGTTCCTCTTCAGACAGGTAATGGATAGCATTTTATCCGAGTGGAAAGGAGTTACGTGCTGTTATTCCCTGTTTGCTGGGACAGGAAAGCAAGCGGTAACACTGTCTCAGTTCTGGCACATGACCTTTACTTGTCAGGAAAGTATTTCTTCAAATTAAACTACACATTTATGTATTGAAACACACCTATAAGCATATGTGACTGTAGTCATGCATACCTTACTTTTGAGGCCAGCAACTAAAACTGCATCAAAACACAGAAAGAAATCATGTAATTTCTTTTGCAGATCTTCGAAAATTCAGATCCTATAAAGGAGGCTCAGTACGGGATCTTCTGAGGGCAATGCGAAATAAGGTAAAGGACTTCTTTCCCTAAGCAACGCGTACACTATTGTTCTGCCTCCCTTTGCTGGTTGTTGCCGGTCTATGTCTGTCTTACCTTGTTTTAGGTATTGAGCTGCTTTACGATAGACTAATATGAGGTTACTTTGTCCATGAAAAAGACAGCTCTATTTAAAAGAGGATCCTTGTACACATACCCTCTGACTGAGCTCTTCCCTATTCTTTTTCCTTTATAGAAGCACCATTACAGAGAACTGCCTCCCGAAGTGCAGGAGACCCTGGGTTCCATCCCAGATGATTTTGTATGTTACTTTACAGCTCGTTTCCCTCACCTGCTCCTACATACCTACAATGCTATGCATATCTGCTGCCAAGAAAGACTGTTTCAGCATTACTATAATCAGGATGCTGCAGAGCTGAGCCTTGCAGGAGACACTGTTTGAGAGGAGAGGAATGAGCTTTCTTCTCTGGGACCAACATTCCAAGCACAGGGCTGTGAAACAGGCCTACCTTTAGCAGGGAAAAGTGGGATCAAAGAGCTGAATTCTCTCTCTTTGAAGAAACCAAGCTTCCAAAAAGTGCCTTGTACCTCTGCCTGCGCTGGATCAGGAGGTGGTAGGAGCCCAAGGAGCGAGTGGTAACTTCAGAAAAGCAACAAACCCTGGTGATGGAGTAATTCCAAGGCAGTTATTAAGACAGCGAAAATGGAGAGCAAAAGCCGGTTATGACTGTCACCCACATGATTTTATAACTGATATGTTTTACTACAAAGAATCAAAATAGTGATTCAAATCATACAATTACTAGGGACTGGGATCTGCAAAAGGAGCCTTTTAGTTGTAGCAAATCATCAGAACCTGCCCTTGCACTACTGCCACATTATATGCATTAGGCACACCACAGTGATTGTGAAGAGAATCATTCATGATTATCTAAAAACCAGTAAAGAGTACAATTTCTGTTTAATCAGTACTACCCTGGAAAATTAGTCCCTCGTACTTGAGCAGATACAGTGACGTTCTGAAAAAATACTGACTTGAGAAATCAGTTAAATGTTCACCTACTTTGAAAATAAGCCTCATTGTTTAAATATCAACCAGTATTCACAGAAAAGCTTGAACAGTCCTTGACTTAAATCACAGTATCAGAACAGAGCTACACAAGTAACTTCAGAAAACCAAACTGATGTCAGCTGTGAGCTGCTCGTGAGAGGCTAATCACTTACCTACTGCAAGTGTTCTTCACTTTCTTATAAAGAAGGGTCCCCAGTTGCAGAGCCAGAGGTAAGATGAATCCTGGGGAAAAGGAGCTAAACAGGAAACAATGAGATGTACAGAATAGTGAAATTATAGGCAGTGTTTTTTAATGGGTGCGCTAAAGCTGTAAAGGAACCCTGTTTTTCTGGGTTTTTTTGGGTTGCCAATTACATCTAAGTGAGCCTATGTTTTTAAAGATGCAGTATTTCTTTTCACTGGCCCTAAAGCTGTGACAAAGCATTAAGTGTGCAAGAAGGATGAAGAAATGCTGAATTCTAATATAAGTAAGTGGGGTGTTCTTTTACAATATATTTATTTAACATATTTATATTTATTTAATTTTTACTACAACATGGTATCACATCCAAGTGGTACAAGTATAAAGCATGCCAAATCATTCTTGATCAGTTTTGTGTTTATATTAAATCATATTATAACTGGAAGAGGAAAGTGATACTGCATCTTTCAATGGAATTCATTAAAGGAAAAATTACAAAGTGGGACTTTGTATGACTGTGCCATTGTGTCTTAAATTATTGACAGTAATGTGTATGACTGGGTACATACAGCTACTTTTCTGGAGCTACTTTACAGGAAGTTTTTTCCTAGTTTTACAATGTATGAGAGCAATTTACCTAGGATGCCAGCTGTGCAAGTTACATGTTTCTAAAGCTTGAAAAAAAATAATGGTAGTTTTACCTAAGAAGATTCAAAGCCTATTTCATATTTTTGTACTTCTCGTGTAAAGTTCTTTTATAAGTCTAATAAATAATAAATAAATAAAGACTTGTACCCAGATTAAAAAAAAAATCCACAACTTTTAGTGACAATGTGTGCCCGGGGAAATAAGCCAGACTGCTGCTATGTGTGGACTAACACACACAACTTTCAGAACTAGGGCTGGAGACAGTGAGCAGGGGAAGAGGGTAACACGCCTACAGCTGCGCTGGGCCTGCAGCAGCCACAGCCTGCCTCCGCAGAGCAGGGGCCTGCTTGAAACCACTGGTTTCCTGTTAAAGAATAACTCTGATGTAGGAAACACGTGATGGGAGATACTTGGTCTGAAGACTAACATAGCCTAAAAACACAAGGTCTGTGAAGATAACACACAATGGAGAACATACTGGAAAGGTCCTTGAAAGAGCATCTCTGTGCAACGAGGTTAAGCTGACACATCCTCATAACAAAAGAAGCGGACTCCTGCTTCGCAAGATTGGGCCTACAACATACTCTGCACATGCCTCCTCACTGTATTTGGAAATGAAGTAACTTAGGTTCAACTAAATGACAAGAGTGTGCAACCACCAATGACCAAAGAGCCCTGGCAACCGCTGACTTACTTAAATCACTGAGCATGCACAACCGGGAAGAAATTATGCAAGCGAGTTCTGCAAACTCTTTAGCATAAGACAACCTTTTCCAAGGAATATAATGACTATGTACATGTTTATCCTATATAAATCATATATTTCTGATTATCGAGTGTGCATGACAGGTGGAGCGATTGCCTGTGCATCCAGCGCTGTAAGAAAGAATGCCTGCCTTCTGAAACTTTAAAGTAAGTCTTAGGGGGTTTTCTTAACTGACTTTTACAGTATCACACGCACACGCTTGTTTTGGGGTGGGGGTGTGAGCATTGCACCTCCTTGAAGGCCCAGGAGCCTCATTTTATTAGTCTAACAGTCCCTAGACCACAGCCACCTATATCTTCGTGTCTGAGGCAGGTGAACAGAGAAGACAAAATGGCTGGAATGACTGCATGCTGCAAAAGTTTTTACTGCTCTGCAGTACAGATACCCATAAATAAGATTTTTTTGTGTGAAACTAAGTTGATAAATGACCACATGGTTTACAGGAAAAAAGCCTGTAAGACAGCTTTGTCTGCTGGACCATGGAAGGCTGAGAGAACACCTCACATCTCAAGAATTGGCACAGCTGTCCCATGCCCCAGCATTACAGAGGGCTGATGAGCCACTGGTGTTTCATGACCCTGCCAACCTTCTTCACCATTTACTCTGGTGAGCAGGCCTGGCGTGACTAGGTAATCAGTAGGTAATCTACATCCCCTCTGATGTAGAGGGCAGTAAGGGAGGGGTGAGGGTGGAGCTGCCTAGTTAAGAAAATAAAAGATACCCCTACCACACCCTGTTTTGGTGAGGCACAGCCCACAGCCTTGGTGTGCAGCCACGCAGGGACTCCAGTTGGCTGCATTACTAAGGCGTCACCACCCACAAACAGCACTGCCAAGAAAGGGCGGAGACTTGGTGGGTCAAGAGCAGTTCCCCTTTTTATTGCCGGGTATCAGTAGGATCATTTAAGAGAGAGCCAGAGGAGCACTGCAGAAACACCCCCAGGGCTCAGACTCCTGCCTGTGCTGCTGAGCCCAGCAGGCTGGCAGAGCCTGGCACCGCAGCAGGTTGGAGCACCTTCCCCTCACTCACCTCCTTTGGGAACACTCTCCTTGCAGGCAGGATCCGGCAGTACAGCACTGGGGACAGTTCAGTCACCTGCAGGCTCTGCAAGGTAAGCCCTCCCTGTGCCATGCTGGTCCTGCATGGGGGGGCGGGGGGGAAGGAGGCAGGGAGTGGGAGGTTATTCTCTGTCCAGCAGGTTACTTTACTTCTACTGGGGGCAGGGGGGGGCAGACACCTCTGCCCCCACACAGCCAAGGCTACATCGCTTCCCTGCCCACCCATGCAGCTGGTGGTACCCAGGCCTCACCAAAGTGCACACAGGCTGCAGGGACCACAAAAACGCCACCACTCACCCCTGCCCAAGTCCCCTTTCCCCCCCGCCGCCCCGACTGCTTTTAAAAACAGGTGGGAGCAGGGGCCACAGGCCCCCCCCAGCACAGGGCTCTTTGGCCCCCGGATGCTCTTCCCAGCACTGCCCACCCTCTGCTGGGCCCCCACCCTAGTTTCTATTCTCCATTAAGTTTCGTTTTCCCACGAAACGCCGCCTACCATCAGCCGTCACAGTAAGCTGTCCCACAAAGACAAGCACACGCAGGCGATTTACCACAAACCAAGTCACTGTACAAGCACAGCCCTGGGAAGTGGTGTGGCAGCCAAAGACACTGGAAGGCCAGTATTTCAGGGACATTTAGCTCCATTTCTTGGGGGAGGCTGCACCAGGTGTCAGTGGGAATCAGCCTCCAACCGTTTTCATAACCAGCCCATTTAAGCTTACTCCAGAGGGATCCGCTTACACCTACAGCTCATCAGAGCAGTACTGTAACAGATTCCCCTTAGAGCCACTTGCTTAAACCAAAGCTACTAGGCATGCTGGCACCCCAGTCAGCCCACAAGCCATCTACAAGGCTGACCAGGTGCTTCAGTGGTAAATACGCACTCACTCCACATAGCTTTTTCTAGCATCCCATAGTCTCCTAGACCCAGTATCTCCCCAAACCGCCACCTTCTGTTGAACTCACCTCTTGCTAAGCTGTGGTCCTGGGGAGTTAGTGCTTGGCGCATTCCCTCAGTTACAACCTTTGTACTTTCAGACATTTCAGGGAGCAGTGCAGAGCCCAACTGCATTTTACGCTGGCTGCGCTGGTGACCGCTCCTTTTACGCTTGAATTCCGAGGCTGTGTCACTGTTGTACCACCAGGAGCTGCAGGGATGGAGCTGGTTGGGCTACATGGGTACATGAGCTACGTAGCTCATGGGTAGTTACTGCTGACTATGTGAATCCATCGTATATTTCTGGTGTTAGGCTGAGCAGGCTTATTTAACATGTTTCCTCCTGCAGTATAGAACCAGCTGTCCCCACTGCAGTCCATCTCTGTACCTCTGTAAATGGAGCCTGAACAAGGCAGAAGATGTAACCTATGAGGCCAGGACACCCCACTAAAAAGAAAATCTTCTGTTGGGTTGGGCAGCGAGTTGAACTGCTTCATGGAAAATTCAGTGAGCACCAGAACAGATGTGAAAAGAAAGAGAGGGAGAGGGAGAGGGAAAGGGAGAGGGTGAGGGCGAGGGAGTACCCACCCAAAAAAGGGAGAGAAAAAAAGAAAGGGAGAGGAAAAAAAAGAAAGGGAGAGGGGAAAAAAAGAAAGGGAGAGGGGAAAAAAAGAAAGGGAGAGGGGAAAAAAAGAAAGGG
>JAVKLA010000002.1:34061759-34088426 GCA_034782735.1 Sagittarius serpentarius | reverse complement strand
AAGGGAGAGGGGAAAAAAAGAAAGGGAGAGGGGAAAAAAAGAAAGGGAGAGGGGAAAAAAAGAAAGGGAGAGGAAAAAAAAGAAAGGGAGAGGGGGAAAAAAAGGGAGTGTGAGGGAGCCAGAGTCAGGGAAAGTGAGCATGAGAAAAAGAGAGTGATAAAAACAAGAGATACTATAAAACCTAGGGGATACAGTAGTCTCAGGCCTCCTTTTTTCCAGTATCTAACAGAAGTAGTCATTAGATGGGCACAGCTGTCAGCACATGCTTCTCCAGCAAAACCCCATCTCCTTTGCACCCACGTGTGTGTCAGAGCCAAGAATAGCTGCCTTCACACAGTACAGCCGTACAGAAGCAGCATAGCTGCCACAACCGGGCTTTTACAGGTACAGAAACTACCTTGGACCAAAAAGATGGGGAGATTGGGAAAACAGAACAAATAAGTCAGCTTTAATTAACACAAGAACGTTAACTGCAAATTTGAAGACAGTTATTTTTTCCCCCTCTAGGGTTTTGTTCGTTAATAGCAGGATCTCCCTCATCAAAGGCAATGGGTAAGTGTGGCTTTCAGAAAATTTGTACTTTATATTTAGCAATTTGCTTTTTAATATCTGCATTTTAAGGGTTCCATCTCTAGTGGGGAACTAATCTGTACTCAGCATCATCTTATGGTCTGTACTGATGCTATCTTCATTTAGCAGAAAATAAACAGACTCAAGTGGGTAAATGATCTACCCAAACCTCTCTAGTTTAGATAATTCAGCCCATCAGTTCTGATAACCTTATCACATCATTCCCTTCAAAAAACATTTTGGGTTATTTCCATGACTCCTTTTGAGGATCGTTTCCAATCATCCTTCATGGTTTCCTGCTTCACTGATTTATGTCTTGTACCATTGCTTAGGACTGCATTTGATTAAGGTTAAGGATGCTTTTAGTCATCAGAACTGACATATTTAAGAAGTTAAGACAGTCTCTCACTGTGACTGGTAGAAAGAAAACAATCTAGCATTCAATGTGGCCAGTTTTGCAAGGATTATAATGCGTTGTCAAACACATTGACATATTTTTAGTTTGTATTACCAATACATAATTGTAACTTCTAGATTACAGAACATTACCTGTGAATAAATGGGATGAGAATGACGTCCAATGTTGGCTAGAATCTACTGGAATCAAGAAAGAGTATGTAGAGAAACTACACGCAGAGGAAGTGACGGGTCCAGCACTAATGGAACTGGATGACTCTTTCCTCAAAAGCATAGGTATGAAGGGAGGCCAAATCCACATGTTAATCCGCAAGAGAAATGAACTTCTGCAGCTACAACAAAATGTACAGCAAGCCACGCATTCCAGCAGTGAAAGGTCTGACAGGACTGATGTGCAAACAGAGCCATTAAGATCCGGAAATGCCCCCGCTCAAAAAATGTCAAGTGGAGACAGCTGTGGCCCAGTAAATAAAACCAACAGAGACAACACAACTTCTACTTCTAGCAAGAGGCAAAGGAGAAGTAACAACTCCCAACCTAAAAATACTGATGACATTTTAGAGCTCAGCAACTGTCGACCATTTAGAAGTCACAATACTGATTTCAAATATGTGAAAGACAAAGTTCTTGCTCCAGAATCAGGAGTCAGTGGTTTAATTACTCCCTGCCACGAATACAAATCTTTTGCCATTGCTGCAGAACTGAACAAAAATCAACTGCAATCAAAATTTGCCTGCGAAGTGATAAGATTTGCTTCAGCCTGCATGAACATTCGAACAAATGGCACCATACATTTTGGCATCATGGACAGCGTGGAAGATAAGGGTTGGAAACATGGCCAGATCATTGGCATAAAGGTTAAAGAGCGAGAATACTATGTTGATGCATTAGATTATATAGAAAAGTGTTTTTGTGAAAACGTACGAGAAGTTGCAAGGAAATGTATTCACCCACCTGTTTTCATTGAAGTGATTTCAAAAGACTGTCAGGAACAAAGATTTGTGGTGGAGGTTGACATTGAACCAACATCCAGTTTAGTAAAGAACAGATTTTTTGAAGTGTGTTTGCCAAAATACAACGAAGGCAGCCAGAAGGTGACCCTGACAAAAGATCGAGCTCTCTATCAGAGACTAGGAGCAAAGTCTGAACCTGTAAAGCACAATGATCTAGCTACTTTTATTCAGGGTTTACAAGACAGGGACGCTCAAAGAGAAAAAGCTGAGCTCTCCAGTGCAGAAGTACATACAGAAACAACTCAAAATTTAGGAAGAAAGCTATCAATTCTACTGAATGACGGCAAAAGCTATATGGATGATTCCCTACGGTACATCCTTGTCACAAACAAATGTGAAAAGAATGATCTGAACTATATCAACTTTTTAATGCACTTGAACATTTTCTGCGTCTTTGACTTTGATGAAGATTCTAACGTGTCAGGGCTGTATAGCAAGTACAAAGAACATCATGCAACAAGGTCTTATTTTTTACAGGATTTTATCAATGAAAGTAAGACTGGCAACCCTCCCTCCCAAAAACATTTGTGCCTGTTTGATCAGACCAGCTGGATATTCTGCAATGGGCGCAGTGACTTCCTTGGGGATGAAAAACCTTGTGATGAAAATACATGGATTAGAACAAAAAAAAAATACCTTAAGAAAGCAATTACTCGTATCTGTGATGAAATCCTGCCAAAGCGGTCTTTCATCGTACTTTTCCTATTGCTATCACCAGTGCAGAAACCACTTGTGGACACTTTTCAGGAATTCTATACAGAGATGAACGGCGCAGAGTACATCGTTTGCATTGCAGAGTCCAGAGAAAATTATGGGAAGTGGGCTAATCTAGCTCAGGCATCCTGCAGCATTGAGACACTAGAACAATGCAGTATTGTGGGAATGAAACTAAGTCATGTAGATGCCACCATTCAAACAATGATGCCTTCTACAGCACAACCCAGACATCTGCCAGTTTCCACTAGAGGGCTATGTACATTTCCCTCGCTGGAAGAAGAGAAACTGTTTTCCCTAGAAATCCTTTGTGTCGACCAATGTGATGATATCAAATTAGATCTTTTGACTGAAAGAGAAATACAAGAAGTAGAACAAAATTTTTACCGGGGGAGAAAAATCATCTGGGAAAACTTCTGGCTTGCTGATAAAAGATGCTGTGGGGAAATCATTGAACGCGAAGCATGTAAAGATGCTAGCAAACTCCTAGATGACATTTTACGAGGCAGCGGACTCAACTATTCTGTGGCTAAACTGAAGATATTCCACCATCCTGGAAGTGGTGGAAGCACAATAGCACGGCAAGTTCTATGGAAAAGAAGAAAGGACTTAAGATGTGCTGTTATCAAAGCCTCATACTCACCTGCAACCGTTTGTGAGCATGCACTTGCATTTAGAGATTATGAAGAAAAAGAAATCAGTCATTGTCTTCCTGTGCTCCTCCTGATTGAGGATTATGATGAGGACTATTTAGAAGAACTAAGGAATGAGTTAATGGATGCTGTAGCAACTAGGAAAATTAATTCCCCCAGACCTTACTTCATCCTCATGTGCTGTAGACGATCCAATGATCCTGAAAGGCTTTGCAAGGCTTCTCCACTGGACACAGTTGCTGTCACTCACAAGCTGACAGACTCAGAGAAAAGTCTGTTCAAAACTAAACTTGAAAAACTGAAGCAGAAAGATGTCAAGCCAGAATTCATACTTACGTTTGTCCTGATGTGTGAGGAGTTCAACGAAACGTATGTGAGAGACTTTGTAGGGCACATATTGCAAGACATAGACCGTTCTTCTCGTGATACATGCTTGATGCGTTACGTGTCTTTGCTTAATTTTTATGTACCTAATTCATATGTTTCATTGTCACACTGTGAGGCTTTTCTGGGACTGGGGGTATATACAGAAAGGAAATCGAGAGCTTACGATTTCAAAAGTCACTTAAGTGAACAAGCAAGAATGATTTTTATTGAGCTAAGGGAAAGCACCACCTATATTTCATCTGTTCGGATAATACACTGTCTGGTTGCAAAAGAAATTCTGCATCAGCTTTCAGGGAATGAACCTCAAAGTCAACTGGCAATGACTCTTCTTCAGGAAAAGACTCTCTTTGAAAACAGATTTGGACGAGAGGAATTCATAAAGTTCATCAGACATCTGTTTATTCGACGTGATAAAAGGAGCAGGGGTGACAATACTGACACTCTTTTCTCCCCATTCATTGAACATGTCTGTAAAGCTGAAGACTGTGAAAAAGCCATAGCTGTTTTAAAAGCTGCATACGAACTCCTTGGAAGAGATCCTTTTTTTGCCCAGCAGCTTGCCAGACTACATTACAACAATGAAAAATTTGAAGATGCAGAATATTGGGCAGGGGTTGCAAAATCTCATTTGCCGAATGATTCTTATATTTTAGATACAGAAGGTCAAGTCTACAGAAAATGGTTTAGTTTCACTGTGGACAAAATGACACAGGACGACACTCCTGAAACCATCATTCAAAAGATACAGATTGCTCTTAAAGCTATGAAATGCTTCAGGGCTGCACAACAGGCTGCAAAAGCAGAACGTGACAGTATGAACAATGCTGGCTATTTTGGAGAAGTAGAAGTAGGATGTCGTCTTCTTAGATTTTTGTCCACAGTCGATGTATTTCACAGAAGTCCAGCGGGGGAATATTCTGAGCTTGTGAAATACCTGATCACAGATTATATTCCTAAAGACATTGAAAAAACATGGGGAAGGCTTCACACCCGCTTAAAAGGCTTACGTCAGAACCTGTACGATGCTCTGGAATGGATTTCAGAAGACTTAAGTTATTTCCAAACAGACAAAAACCACGAGAAGGAAGAGGAAGATGAAAAAGATGAAAAGGAACAGATTTATAATCCCAGAAAATGGCTAAAAAGACAGTCTGAGGTATATGCTAAGTTCTTCATCTCAACATCCCTTATTGAGGACAACAGCAGCAGCCCTGAGAGCCAGCTGATTAGACGCATGAATATTTATAAAAGTGGTGGAGGTAGTGTCACTAATATCCTGTCATTCTTAACAGATAAGAAAGAGAATAGGTCAGCTGAAAAGCTAGAAAAGATCCTTAGCTTCTATACAGAAAACCCACTAAGGGACAGACTGGAGGACAACGATCTGATCAATTACATTTTGTGCCATATCACATTAGCATGCTTAGCACCAGGATCAGCCAAACTTCTTCCAGTGCAAACTCTTCGTGAGCTCAGTGTAAGATTCTTTAAAGGAAAAAGACCATTTCCAGCAAGTGCCCATTTTTTGCTCACCTTGCTGTACTGGCCAGATGAGGCATTAGACAAAGAGCCCAATCCAGATAAAGATGAAATTCTAAACGCAGCCCTCCAAACCCTGAAACGTTTATATGACATCAAGATGAAAGATGTTCCTACCAGAAAGAAAAGAATCTACACCCACTTTTTTCTGGGAAAGGGTTATGGCTTAGGTAAAATTGTGCACAAAACTAAAATTGATAAATTAATTAGTGGGTCCTTAGATGAGAGGAGAATGAAATGGCTACATGGAACTGTATGGAGTATTGCCAAGATTCGTGACATTCTCAAAAGAGTTTCTGGCTGGACCAAGGACAGAAATTTATTTATACGTGGTCACATGAAAGAGTTTCCTATCTTGCCACTCCATCGTGATTCAGTGCCCCCTGGAAATGAAAATGTGACCTTTTATCTTGGCTTTTCATTTAATGGTCTTGTTGCTTTCAATATTGAGGTTGAAAATAATCCAACTATCAGCAGAATCCAAGGTATTTAGTACATTAACAGCACCTACAGTGCTGTCAGAAGATACAGCACCAAAAGTGTCTATTGTCACATTTCAAACAAAAAGTGGGCTGCACTGGCTGGACATCAAGTACCAAGATAACCACTTAACTACTACAATAATGACCAACTATCTAAGAAAATTTGAAACCTACCTAGTAAAATATACCTTGAAACAGAAGCCTTTAACAGTTTTCAAGTCACCAAAAGCAAGACTTCAAACTTAAGACAGAAGTAACTGCAGTATTAGCTTGGGAAGGGGGGGGGGGGGCAGACAAAAGACCCACTGTTTTTCCTTCACACCCCACCCCCAATATCTGAAGAACTGAACTCTGGAATAAACAGGTATAGCAGGGATCCGTTTCTTCGCAGCTCACATATTAGGATTTTAAGTTAATTTCTGGGTGGTCCTGATCAGTAACAGAATTTGTCCATTGTAATAATGTATTTTTTTTCTTCTTCCTGAATCAGCAACTGTATTGGGTCTGGCTGAGATGGAATTAATTCTCCCCATAGCAGCCTTCATAGTGCTGTGCTCTGTATTGCTAGCTAGAAAAGCATTGGTAACAGACCAGTGTTTTGGCTACTGCTGAGCAGGGCTCACACAGCATCAAGGCTCTCTCCAACACTTCCCCTCCCCCCTCACTAACAGGCTGGGGGCTGGGCAAGATCTTGGGAGGGGACATAGTCAGAACAGCTGACCCAAACTGACCAATGGGATATTCCATACTGTATGACGTCAGCTCAGATAGAAGAGCTAAGTAAAGGAACAAGGAAGGCGGTGACATTCGTCAGTTGTTTGTCTTCCGGAGAAACCGCTATCCTCCGAGTACTGAAGCCCTGCTTCCCAGGGAGTGGCCAGACATCACCTGCTGATGGGAAGCAGAGAATAAAAACCTTTTGTTTTTCTTTGCTGTCGCACGCGACTTTTGCTTTATTAAACTGTCCTTATCTCAACCCATGAGCCTTTTGTCATATTTTCTCTCCCCTGTCCAGTCAAGGAGAGGGAGTGATAGAGCAGCTTTGGTGGGCACCAGGCACCCAGCCAGGGTCAACCCACCACAGCAACAAAAAGTTTAAGGGAACTTACAACAGGTGTTCTACCCTGGCTTTAGCATACTTTGCTCACATGTACCATGTATGAAATACATCTACCCATCAACTGCAAGCCAATATCCAGCACAGACAGAAAGTAAGCAATTTTCAAGCTGACTTTGAAAACATCAGGACTGATAAAAAAAGTCTCAAATTTTACATCACTCTTGCATTGCTTCTCCATGTAAATATTACAAACCATACAACTAGATGTATCTGTACGGGGAAGGGTAGAGAGACACACAAGCACCTAGACACCAACAACATAAAAGATTATTTGTGAACGCTGTTATGATTTCATAGTCCAAACAATTCCTGCACTTGGCAAAATGTTTTTGCAGCATTATCCAAGAAATGTGTGCACAGTACAATTCAAATTTGTCTACTGCATATATCCATGCTTGAAAACGTTGTCTAGCCTGATTTACTAGTTTGAAAAATGCAAAGGGCTTTGTTGTCAGCACTGTTGTCTGCAACCATCATGTCACATTAAGCTTCTAATAATAAACCTGCCTGCTATTCTTGGAGTTTCATGTTGTTTGATACCAATACTATCACTAAAATTTCCAGAAAACCTGTCATATAGCTTAAGCTTTAGTCTAATAAACAATCCTTAGGAAGAATTACCATTTCTACATGAGCTTAATTACCCTACCTGAAGATGTACAGTTCTAACAGTAGCAAGGTATGATGTGCTTTTCCAGCTTGGAGCCAAGATCTGGGCACATCCAAAAACTGTAAAAAGAATTGCAAGCCACTGTGAATTCAGAACAAACAAGATGAAACCATAGATTATTCTATCTTGTCCAAGCCTTCACGTTCTGGCCTCAGGAAGCAGAACCAAAGCTTGTCACTGCCAGCCAGGCATTACTCGTCTCCTTCCCTTGCCTTCAACCTGGGAGAACAGCAGACTCTTGGAAGGGCTGCACTTTTTGCTTGGGAAATCCAGCCTGGCAGACACCACCAGGGTTAAGCAAACGCTTAAGGGTTAAGCAAACGCTTAAGGGTTAAGCTTTCAGGTCAAAGGCAGCTTTCCCCAAGATGAGCTAGGAAGGTGCACTGGAGGAACAAATCATGAAAGCATTGGAACTGCTAGAAGCAAGAGAGCTGGAGTGGCAGAGAAAGCCCCCTCTGTCCCCAGCCCTTGATGCAAGGAGAAAGGGTGGGTGTGTATGTTTGAAAAGTTAATTGGGCAAAGACAGCTTTCCTATGTCTAGTACAGGGCATAAGGAAGGCTTTAACACCTGAAGCAGAAACAGGATATGCAAACTTACTGAAAAGCATGGGAGCTAAAAGAAACCTTTAACTGCTTAACAGTTCATACAATCTGCTCAAATGCCGCAGCAAAAGCATAGCTTTTTTCAAAAAGAAACTGTTACCATGACAAAAAATTAAAGACAGACAACTTGGGAGTGCTTTAACTGGCCAGGCAACACACAACCCCCCCCCCCCCCAAACTCTAGCCAGCTGGAGTAATAATAAAATACACTTTATTAATTATTTGTCTCTTCCTGGGGCAAAGGAGTTCCCCTGTTTTTCAAATGCCCCCTCAGATTTCTCTAGAGCTGAAAGGGCCAGAAGACAAACTCCAGTAAAGACCTCATGCAAAGTAGTAGTCTTCCCCAAAAGGTCCTCTCCTTAGTGTTAAACTCCTCCTCATTACACATACCCAATTCAACATGCCATGAATTGTTCCAGGTAGCATAGCATTAAAATAATGGATTTATCTTCCTTTTACCACCTCTCAGAAATTCATCTATGAGTAAACAGTGGTAGCTAGATCAGACCAACCAGCCTAGCAGAGTAATCCATTCTCATCCTGTAGACAGGAGTTGCAAGGACACATCTTCAAAGCTGCCTCATCTCTCCAGCATTTTGCTCTAAAAGGGTTTAGAACAGACCACTTAACAGCATGCCCTCTCTACCAGGTTTTATGAAAATGCTATTAGATACTTTCCTCCATATTCCACCCCCCTCCAACCTAAATAGTCAAATTTTTTGTATAGTCAGTTCAGCAGAAGGACAACAGATCAGCAGCAAAAGGAAGCTACAGGTTAAGAAGTCAGGATTCATTTGCTTTTGTCTTCAGATATAAAACACTAAGATAAAGTTCGCATGAATGAGTTTTTGCAGTTTATAGACAATCAGAGAGCTAGTACAAAGTTATTCAAACCGCAACATGAGTGAAGGTGGATTTTCTACTTACACTTTGGAACAGCTAACCTTTAGGTCCTCAAGAGGAGAAAAAAAATACACAGAAACAGTAGTTCATTTCTGTTTAATCAGACACTGTTACAAAGTGGTAGACACACATTACAGACGTGTATATGTGCTATGATCCATTCCTGAAGCATACAGTTCATAAAAGGTTCCCAACGGATGCAAGTGATGTTAGCTCTGTATTTTCTTTGAATCTTCTTTGGAAACTGAATGCTATAAAATTAAGCTAGTTACCATTACTATTATTTGCATGCATTAAAGTGATGCACATACTTACCAGTCTCTCGCTTTCTCGAATTAAATTCAACATCAGTATTTTTCCACCCGTCTTTTGAAAAAGATCAATGATTCCATCCCTTTCGTACTACTTACACAAAAGCAGTATTAAGTAACAGAAAAAACCTTCATGACACACCAACTTCTGTGGCTGTACAGCTACTGAGAGGGGACATCATTCAATCATGTGCTTTAAGGTACTTCAGAAAGGTACTAAAAACAGTTTGTAGTCAGGGTTCACTGCACAGTGACCAAAATGTCTGAAGGGGTGAGTCAGAATCTTTAAGCAGAATTCTAAAGGAAATAGTGTGAACTGACTCACTTTTCCATATATACTGTATAAGAACCAGGAAGGAAGACTTCTGAACCACATTAGACTGGCCAGCTGCTGTAACAGTGTATCAGAAGTTGAGCTACAACTTAAAGACTGCTCACCTGGTTATGAAAGCTCAGATTCCTAGTACAGTTTTGGTCCCATCTCAAAAGAAAATAAATTTAATTCTACCATAACGTACTGCAATTAATTGCCATAAAAAGTTTCACAAAGAGATGATGTTCTACCAGAGTTCATATTAGGATCTACCCTGGACAAATACACTTTTTGTTGGTAAGACACTAGAGACCACTACCGTTTAGTTATCCCCACTGATTGCCAAGCTGATAAACAAGTAGTGCAGGTCAGCATCCAACCAATGTCAAAACTGAGACTTCACAAAGTAATTAAGCAGCCAAAAGCAATCAGTTACTCATTCCGACTTACTACTGAGCATTGCATTATCAACTAGGGTCAAACACCAAAGTTAAAAGAAAGATGCATACATTCTGTTAATAGGATAATGGCCTCACAGCAAGGTATCCCTGTTTTTCATGCACATCTGCCATTAAGATTTAGGAAACATAGGCAAAGTTAAGTTATAAATTTTATTATACAACTTTTTTCTTCTTCTAGGGAGAAACATCTACACAACATTATTCAAAAAGTTTGCATAGAACTAGTTTTGCAGACAAAGCAATTTAGTGTGAATAACTGAGAACTGATGGAGAGAAGATGCCAGGAGGTGGGCTTCAAGTGTAACTACTCTAAAACCTGGGAAGGTACAGTCCCCTTGATACTTTTTATGTTAGTATGATGAATTCTGCAGTGTTGCCTAAGTCATCAAAATTCTAAAATAAGCAATACTGCTAGAAGTGTCAAATCTCATGAAACTATTCCAGACCATTCAGATGAACTGGCAAAACTACAGGGTCTGTTCAGCCACCACAAGATCTTTCCAATACCTCATTTCTATATAAATATCCACCAATGATGTCAAAAGCCCCTCAAATTCACCATATGAAAACATGCCCCTGAAGTGAATTAAAGCACAGAGTTTTACATCTCATTCAGCTGTGAAACTATGCTATGTGCTACAGCACAAAGTTTTCATCTCCCATGCTGATATGTAGAGTATGGCACACAAAGTGTAAATAAAAATAGATGTATGCAGCTATTCTGGAGAAGGATGCATCTTTTATCAAATAAAAAAAAAATTATCTCTATTTTCTTTTAAGGCATAAAACGTTCTATAAAATAAAAATAAAATGCTAAAGTTTCCAGGAATATAGAATAGGGCAGAAGAAAAAAAAAAAAGAATAGAGGCAGAGCAGTAACTATGGAGTAAGAGAAAACAGCTGGGCAAAACCACATTTGTAGACAGCCTCTGAAGTGCTGAAATGGGCTTGCAAAAAAAAAAAAAAAAAAAGCAGAGAACAAAGCTGGCTTTACAGGCCTAACAGAGTAAAAATCTGTTGCTAGGAAACAGTAATTAGCAATAGCTAAGGAAAATCGAAAGACAGATTACATTACTACTACGGATTCTTACAGAAATGCTTAATCCCCAATACAACAAATATAGTATCTTGTAATTGGTTCACTGATAAACCAGGCATGTTACTGATGAAGTGATTTCAACTTTGGATCTTCATACTTTTCAGGAACACCCATGGCTATTTGTTAAAGTTCTGAATTAAGCTTTCCTTAAAAGTGATTGCAGATATTACCTACCCACAGGTGTAGTTAAAACCGTTACAGATCTTCAAAAAAAAAAAAAAAATCTAGATGGTCGGTCACTACTGAAAAACAGTAGTAGATAACAGATACATTCACATTTCAGAGACCAAAATTCCCCTCATGTATTTAAGTGGTATCATTTGAACAAATTATTTCAAATAGGAACATCAGGTACTTACAGATTAAACTAACCTGTACTGGCAGTGCTGTGGAATTTTTCTTCTCTACCAGTAAGTAGCAAATGCTGAAATTCTGCTGCTAGTTAACAGAAACACAAATTGTATTAAACCAAGGAGTTTAACCCATAATTTAGTTTTTCATTAAAAAAGCTGCCAAACTTCAATTATTGTAATTTGTTGCTTAAGAAAAGCATATGAAGTAAAGGCAACTATAAAACTACTTTCAACTTGCCCTTACTTTTCTGATATTTTTCACACATAAGCCAGAAGTTTAACAAGGTAATCCTGTTGCCTACCACAAACATAAAGGAAATTACAATACTTACATAGCCAGGTTCCTTCATTAAACAGTCTCATAAAGTGTGTTTTCTTATTCTAGACTTTACAAATGAAAGAGCAAAATGTATTTTCTTCCACTGAAATTTATGGGAAAGAAGCTAAAGAATTCAGTGCAAGTAACATATATGCAAGTGACTCAATGAAAAAAGAGAGAAAGAAAAAAGCTTTGCATGACATCTTTATCTCAAAGCATCACATAATTTCCGAAGTTGGGAGACAGTGAAATAGGTTCCTTTGGTTGTACGGCATTAAATTTCTGTTAACTCAAAATTGCTGTTAGCGAAAACCATTTATACATATTGGCTACTAAGGGCAGAAGCTGAAATTCTACACACACCCCCTTTCTGAATAGCGGTTGGGAACATGGTTAAGATTTAGACAAAATTTAAGAAATAAAATTTGAGATGTCAGAAGCTTGAATCTGGTATAAAGCAGTTAGCTAACAGAGATACATGCTTTAACTGCTAATGAGAATTTTTAAGGAAGCTTTCAAGCCCTCAAAAGTTCTGTGTTTGTTTAGTTTTAGTTAAGATGATACCGGCATGAAAATTCTACCATTTTCTCAAAACTTTTTAACTTCTTTAAATCCCTGAGAAAGAAAAACCTTAAGATAAGTTCAAGACAATGTTTATGAAGTTAAACTTGTCATTAAAATAGCAGTGTTGCTGATTGTTCCTACTCCAAGAAAGCCCATAAGAATAAAACATGTTATTGTAAACTTGCTCAGAAGGTGCAAGAGCCTCACTATTCACAATAGCCATCAGGTGTATAAATATCAACCCTCACTGACAGTTCATACCACGGACAGTCATACTGACTCATCAGGATGCTAAGAACAAACGACTGAGGACAACATCCTGGATCCTGTGGTTCAAGACAGGATATGGCTGCGCAAAAGCAGCAAGCTAAAGTGCCTGGCTCCCTCAAATAGACCGTCACAAAAGTAAAAATGTATTCACTCTACAACAGAATCTACAAATACTGTACTTGAACTGTATTTTCTTCTAGTAGAGCCTTAATGAGAATCTGCGCTCCGACCATCAAAAGACTGCACAAAGCTGCTGTTTACAGCGTGTAAGAAAACTCTCAGAAAGTTTTTTTCAGAACTTCAAAAAGAACATTACATACATTACACTTCAGAATCACTTCAATTCTATCATGATCCCTTCAACAGCTGCCTCAAAACTTTTCTTACTCTGAACTAGCATCTACCTACCCGAACTATTACAGGAAAACATGGTAGTCACTGATAGCTCTATTTTTACAGAACCCAGTCACTACCATTATTTCACTGATCATTTTGCTTCCAAGTATAAACACTTTTAAAAAACCTCTTCTTTTAAAAATTCTTCTGGAGGCAGCCTATTCCTCAGAGTATTTAAGGCCTACTATCTTTATTAGGCAAGGCAGAGAATACATTAGGAACTCATCACACAATTCTAAGCAAGCCAAAACTTCATGCGTGGTATGTACTTTATTTGCCACATCTCCCATTCACTCCTCTTGTTAAAAACAGTGGGTGCAAATTCACCCAGTTTAGCAGTATATCAGTAATTCTTGCTCTTAAAAAAAAAAAAGTCATGTACCTCTTCTCAAGCTTAAAAAAAACCAAGCTTCCCAAGACCTGCTTCCATTAATATCTATAAAAGTCACTAAAATACTATCATCATTAGAAAAGAAATTCCACAAACAGTGAGATGAACAACTTTGTGATACACAGACTGCTGCAATACTGGTGTCAGTAAACACACACTACCGTCCCTCAAAATACAGATTTACACTGTAAATTTTTTTTTTTTTAACTATCCCCCTTAGATCCACACAAGGAGGCAGGGAGGAAAATGTCACTAACCGAACTTCATAAAAAGAGCAAAGTATGAACCATTTGCACTAGATGAAAATTTTACAAGTTGTTTTAAAGAGATGACAGCCCAGCTGGTCTAATAGCTGAGGAGGTACTTCTAACAAAAAGCATAGAGCCATTATGCCATCCTTGTGACTAGAAAGACAGCAGCACTTGCACATGTATTTAAGTACAAAACACAAAGCAAAAGAAAAATGCGCACCACTACTTGCTGCAAATTTAAGGACAAGCATTAAGCCTGTAGTAACAGATCACAGTAACCTGCTAAAGCTACCAACTACCAAAGAGGGAACAAAAAAGACCTGTCCTGCCCAGTCCTTTAGAGACTTACAGAAAGGACAGGAACGTAAAAGGATGGAAGTGAAGGATGAGTGAACTACCCACCAGAAATTACAAGCAGTATTTGCAGTGTAGCAGGAAAACCCAGTCAAACCCCACCCTTTAATTCACACAGTAACACCCCGTGGCATTGTCTTCACATGAAATGCATCTTTCAGAAGTAGACAGTGTTAAATTCATCTTCTTGAAATTGCCTAAAAGCAGCTTCAAGAAAAATCTATAACAACATGGTGCTGAGAAATGCTGTGTTTTGCTCACGAAACATGCCAGAACAAAAAGAAATGGCTCATTTGCTTCAAAGTGTTAGTATGCAGAGCTTAAAACAATGACACAGTGAAAACAGGAACTGCATTCTGGAGACATTCTTTGCATGAACATGTCAAACCTAGTTATCTTCAACAAAAAAAGATCAAAGCAATTTCTCCAAATTCAAAACCTTTTAGCTCTCACCAGGGTATCAATTTGTAAGATATAACCCAAGTGTGGATCTAAGTAGGGCACTCCATTGGACACGAGACAGCATACGTATCTGAATTTTAGCTTTGTGTGATGACAAGCTGAAAATAAGTAGCTGGTAAAAACTACCTAATGCTGCATCAGTCTCAAATGGAAACTGGTAACTAAGTTCCATATCAGGCATTTGAAATTTGCCTGCTTTTAATTTTGAGCCTTTAAGCAATCCAGATACTTAAAGCACGAGGTACAAGCCATACTGCGTATTATTTTTGGTTAAACGGTTTCCTTAGGCGTTCTAGGGAAATAGAACTAAGCCAAATGCTCCTATAGACTGAATATGTGAAACAAATACTAGATGCAGTAGTGTATCTTGAAGTGTTGTTCTCATCTTCACTGTTATCAAGGGCAACATGACAATGAGAATTAGAAAAGCAATGCCATGCTCAGTAATAATTTTGAAACAGTTAACAGAGGACATGTGTAGTCTGAGTGGAAAACTTGACGACTTAGGGAGGCCTTCTACAGGAAAAATGCAAAGGGCAGAGTACAAACAAAGAAGAGTACAACAGGAATGTGAAATCCACTCTTGTAACTAAGAAATACAACTCTATCCTCTAATTAAAATTACTGGAACTCACATTGAGGGTTATTTAGCAAAATCTCAAAGAAATGAAATAGTCTATACTCACCAAAAACCACCAAAATTTTAGAAAGATCTCAAAAATTTAAAGAAGTTATAAAACCTGACTCCAACATTTTTTCATTTTCTATTGCACTGCTGATAGGTTGCAAGACCTCCTTGGACAAAACCTGTTCTTCTGAAGCTGAAGTTGTCTTTAAGCAACCTCATGCATTCAAAGCCAATGTATGTGCAACAGAGTGAGCAGCAACACTAAAGCTCACTTTTCTTCACAAAGTGTAGAATATTTTATTAGTCACTGCGTGAAAGAAGGAACCTCAGATAAGCATGTACCTAAGCAAATTTTGAATATGCAACAGAATTCCGGAAGGTTTCCAAAAAGTGCTAGGACTTTCAGCATCATTGCAATGGACAAAATATTGGTGTTATTTGAGAGACTGATGAAAAGGTTTTCCCTGAAACTAACAAACTGAAAAATCTGTAGCTTAGATCTCTCATTCTTCTATTCTGCTTTACCAACTTGAATCTCTGTTTCTTCACAGGGCTCTACATTAATATTTGTTGTGGTGCAGCTCACATAAGCAGCAGTGTTAGCATCTTATCCTCCTCCAAAGAAACTGTATTCTATAATTTAGGCTACACAATTTTGTGACTATGTTACTTACTAGTTAAAACCTAAGTATTTTAAGCACTTCAATAGATAAATCTCCCCAGAAGAGGAAACATTAGTAATTGATATTTACATCCCGCCAGATTAGAGACTACACAGTCACATTACCAAAACCAAATACAGCACAAATGCAACACTGGGAAAGAGGGGGAGGGGGACAGTGTGGCTGAAGGACTACCTCAGCAGCCTTGAAGGAAACGCGTTCCATTAAGAGAAAAGGTACCCGAACATCTTAAAACATGTTCCCTCCCCCTAAGACTCTTAAAAACACGATAATAAAAAGATAAATATTAATATAGAGCCCGTCTACCAAAAGAGAATAAAAAACCTAAATTAAAATAAATTTAGGGGCCTTCACCAAACTTGCTGCAAGTTTGGGGACATAAATATCCAACAGCCATAAAGCTGTGAAAGCCCCCAGAATGAATAAAATAAATCCCACTTGCCTCAGACTGAACAGGGCAACACTGAGACTCTGCCTCAGCCTGTCCTATGGCAGGGCTATAGGAAGAAGAAAAATTTAAATTTTAGAAAAAACATGACCCAATTAACTGAAAGACATGCATTCAAAGTTAACAAAATTCCAGTGATCAAGCAAACAAAAGAAAATGACTGCTATAGCACCTATTTCGTTAGGCCCAAACAAGACTTCTTACAGTTGGTAGCTATTTCTGAATTGGACAGTTTGTTTTGCTTTGTATCTTGATCAATGGAACATAAATCAGTTGTCTTGGGGCATTTTTCCCGTAACTGATAGTATTTACTGTACTAGTTCACAAAAAGTAGTTAAAGATTCCATCAGCCACTAAAAATGTTCACCCTCACCTTAGTATTTATGTAGAAGCTAGACCAGTACAATTATTAAGACATTTACTATTATTTTTAAGTGTCATTAGCTACCATTTTAAATTGCAGCCCCAGCTCATGGACTGGTATATGTCTCAATTTAACTGTACAGTCATAATGCCCTTCTTGCTGTTTATAAAACTGAAGTAATCTTGGTATTCTATTGTTTATCTTGTATGCAGAATTCTTTGATTCCTATAAAATAACTGCAGGTTATATATTCCATTCAATTTTAAGAAAGTATACAGTTCTCTCTAAGTACTGTTCAAGAGCTCCATACACTAAAATAACTGCAGAAACCACAGAAGGCAGATGCAGCTGAATATGTTTCTAGAAGCTTGTTTATATTCTCCCATGCATGCACAGAGCGAGGAAGTGTTATCCACTGAAGTTATTAGATATAAATCCCAGCCTCAAATTTATTATCAGCACCTAAAAAAGTCTCATCTGTGGAAGGAAAAAAATCCAGAAGTTCCAAAAGAAGAGATTTTTACTTCACATAAGCCAGCTAAATTTTCAAGGTTTGATTTAAAGCAACTTTTGCCAAAGGCAGAAAGATATTCTAAAGGCAGTACGAAACAGTCATATCGAGACTTCTGAAAAACCTAGCCCGGGCTCTTCCAAAGTTTTTCATACCAGTCTCATCCCTTTTGCTCTAAAAATCAGCAGATACAAGATCAGCCTCTCATAATGATATTAAGAGACCACGCATAAAATAATTTAGAACCTCTTAAACAAGTCCTAGATACCATGAATTCTAAGTATTTTGGTAAACATATTTTCCCACCTGCGTCGGAACATTTTCTTGCAGCCTGTTTTTTGTATTTAACCTTTGTATTATATTCCAATTAAAGACTGATCAAAATCCACTTGCAAGTTTTAATTTTACTATAAACCTGCCATGGAAAATTTAGGCAACAACTGAAAACCAAAGCTTCTGCCTATGTAATTATATCACTAGAGTCCTGCAACAGATATAAAAGAGAGATGCTTTCCTGTAACCATAAAGGCTTCTGCAATCTCTTTCCAGGGAGAGATTAACTAAAGCAAAAAAACTGTCCGCATGGCTGCGTTACATTAGCGATTTTGCTGGCACAACTATGTTAGTTAAACTTCGTACTGTAAACCAAGCCTTAGTCTTTATACAAGCAATTACGACACTCAAAGTAGTTTTCCTCTTTTTGGGAAAATGCACCATAAATCCAATTCTCTGAACATTAAGAAGCAGTATCCAAAGAAATGAAGGCAGGGACCAACAGACAACATATGCACTGAAATACCTGCCTGTTTACAGAAGAGTACACACAAGAGACACAAGAGTAACTAAAGATAGCCACATCACAGCTCTTACAGCACAGAAATGACAGGAGCAGGAAAGTAAGTACCCACGTGAAAAATCATGGAAAAATTGTTCACCTGCTTGCTGAAGCTTATTAGAGTACCATACGAATAATACGTGGCAGTACTTACTTGAGGGATTATCGTAACACTACTAAGGAAAGTTCAATCTTAAAATGCATCCAAGCTATAAGTCTATGCAATATTAGCTACAAAATGGTACTATTACCAGAACAATGAGACATTCACTATTTAAGAGGGAAACTTCATTAATACAACTTGCACAATATGCTGAGTTAACAGTACATGCATTAAGGTTTTCAAGTATTTATCCCAGGAAAAGTAGGGGTCTGAAAACAACATACCAATGAGTTATAGAAAGACACCGAAGGGAGAACGTATTTGCTTTACTAGGGCCAGGAGGGCAAAGCATCCTTACAGCAGCAATATGATCTTCAGAAAAAGCAAGAAGTTCTATAGTTTTAAAAGTAGAAGTTAAGATCAATTTATAATGTATGAATTTTATGTGTAGTATTACAAAAAGGATCACATAAGATACTGTAAAAATCTCTCCAGTGTTTTGTTTTGTAACTACCCTTATTAGATAAAGAAAAACAGAAGAAAAACAGAGTATAAAAGCATTGCCTAAGCAAAACATTTCTATCTGTTAGACTTATGTATAAAGCAAGATGAAGAGCTAACAAAAGGTCTGACATCAAGGCCCACTCAGCACATTTGCAAGCCAAATACTGCACATCTGACAGGTGATCAGCAGGTACCAGTGATCAGAGAGAACTGCTTCTCAACAGAGGCTTGGAGTTATGGTCTTAAAACTGCTAAATACTTCAGAAAAAGTGCCTGACAATTCTTAATGGTTAAACTAAGGCCATTCAGCTGCAATTAGAGTGTATGGGATGCTCTAGTGCTTTTATGAGCCATTCCATGACCCCAAGGTTGAAGCTGAGAGACAATGTATTATTTTAGCCATACTGTATTTCTGGACTATTAAGAGATAGTACAGAATAAAGCCACATGAAGTACTTAAGTGCAACTAAAAAACCACAAGATTTTCAAGAAAAAGAGCCAAAATGCTCAGTATTATAATTAAGTGAAAAAAACCTCCACCATCTACAAAAACATCTATGGAACATACACTGACACAAAAACGCTGATAATCTTTCTAACCTACCCTGAAAGAAGAGGTATCACCCTAAATTAAATTGCATAGATAAAGCTTGAGGCTGGAACATGTATTTAAAGTTGACCTGCAAATGAAAAATTCACCACTTCTTTTTTTCCCCTGTTTTGAAGACCAGGGAAGCTCTCACTTCCCTCCCCTCCAAAAAGTCTCCCTCTACATTTTTGTTCTCACCAGAAATATAGCACACTACACAGTGATATTAGATATTCAGAGAATCACAACCTTGACGGTAATTTGTCACTCTACTCTTATAAAGAGATAAATACTAATTCAACATGGGGAAGACCTCTCTGACAACTGTGATTAGGAGACCTGATAAAAAGGTCTCTTACTCTACACACTTCTATTAAATGGCTCAAGACACTCAGCCAACATCTGATCACAGCACACAATGGATGGTTCATCTTTACACTGTCGAGATCAGAAATTCTGAACATTTAAAGTAAAAATACAGCACATAACATGTTACTCTTGCCCATCTTGCCTCTTTTATACACTGAGAAGGTCAAGCTACTTTTTCTCTTTTGCAGGTCAACTTCAATACAACATCATCTGGAAGTCACTCACCCATGTGACATGCACCTAAGCTTCTAGAAATCTTCATCTAAAAGGCTCCTGAAATTCATATGCATTTGCAAATTAAAAAGAGTCAGTCGAAGAATGAACTAACAGGACACATCTGGCACCAGGATGCATCTTATAGCAATCACTTTTACATCCTAGAAGTAAGTGCCAGGACTAGAAATCGTTTAAAATTTATTGAGGACAAGAAAGCACAAGTAAAGAAACATATGCATTAAGAGAAGTTACAACCAAGAGTTAAGATGTGCCTCCTGCAGCCTCATTTTTGAGGAGTCAGTTAATAAGTGTACAGGTCTTTGTCTACTCAGACGTGCAGCTAAGGAGGGACTTAATTTTAGAACAAGGAATTCAGATTTTATCAAAACAGCATCAATAACCGTGTTCATTACACCAATAGCTATCATGGCATGCATCTGTACAAACCTTTCAGGCAGTTGTCCACAGCTGGTCATGAATAAGAAGGCATATAAATTTTTCTCTTCTTTTATTACAATGAAGTTTATAACAGTACAGAAAAGTCACACGACCTTAGTGGGTCAGTTTACTTAAACCCTGAAACAGGAGGAACTCTAAATACATTAAATATTGTTACAAGTTCAGACTTAAATGTACAAGTAGTTGGGAACAGTTACAGCCCTCACCAAACTATGTTGGGGACATGAAGTCCAACAGCACTTGAAGCGCTGTGAAGGCATCATTTCACAAATAGCAACATAATGTTACAGAACTTGCCTTTAAGGTGGTATGTTCATGTAATTCCAGCGCCTTCACAATTTAACGAACCATATTTACTATACTTCACTTCTAAAAACCTAGATGAAACATGAAAAAGAAGCCATACAGTATAAATTGCAACATCAGGAAAAGTTCCTGTTATTATTCCAAATAATTTTTCCCGTGTAAAATAAGAATGTCCAATAGCTCCTTGCATGTGGGAAGATACTTATTTTTTTAAAGTCACAATGAAGCCTTAATTGACGGAAGCTCGGCTATATTAACAGCACAAGATGAGAAAAGGTTTAATCTCCAAACCTATTAGAGCGTGAGTAGTAGCATCAGTAGCGGCCACCTTGCGACATTACAGGAGGTCTCATTCCCATTGGAGGTCGAGGAGGTCCACTTTGGTAAGGGGGCACCATCGGAGGTCCCTGACCATATGGAGGCATCGCTCCAGGAAGATATCCTGGCATGCCCTGGTGATGAGCACCATACTGACCTATAAACAAAACATTTTAAGATGCAAAGAAGATTTTTTTTTTTTTTTTTTAAAATAATGGGCAGAAGTTGCATTTTGTGAAAAGCTTTACACACCCCCCATCAATATACACCACTTCAAGTTTTAAAAAAGTTCATCGCAAAGACAAATCTTTTCAAGAAAAGAAAGCTGGGAAACTTATATGATTACCATGAGGTGGCATGGGAGGTCTCATTCCTTGTTGTTGTGGAGGAATTCCTGGCTGTGGTGGCATCATACCTCCAATTGGTCCAACGGGTGGATTACCCAAGGAAGCTTGTCCTGGTCGAGGAAGATTACGCTGATATTTAGGCAACTGTGCCCTCCTCTCTTCCTAAAACCAGAACAGACAACCATAACACATTGTAAGACTAAAACTCACCAAAAGCAAAGTAAACAAAAGTGTAACAAAGTAGATTACACGTACTGAACTATTTCAACTACCTTTCAAGTTCAAAAGACTGCTACTAGTAACATTACACAGTCGCATTTGGATTTTTCCCCCTTCCTTCAAAGTTATTGTATTAATACTGGCCAATCTAGCATTTTGCACTCAACATAAATTCTCCTTCTCCCTCAGCTGAAGGGAGCCTCTTCCTCATAACAAGTTGAAACAAAAAAGCCAAACACAAGTCTAAAGATATCTGAACTGAAATTAAGGCTCATTTGTTCTATCCACAAATTTCACATTTCTCACTGCTGTAATAGCACCAAGACCACTCCAAACTGTTAAGTCTTTTGTCCTATACTCATTAGCTGCAACTATTTAACTTCAAGCTTAAGTCACATGCAGAAAGAGTCCAAATTACATTTTGGGTTGAGTAATTTCCTATCACCAACAAAAATAAGGCTTAGATCTGCAGCAGGATCATTGCAACATGCCAGTCATTACTTTACAACCGAAGAAGTTTTCTCAATGAATGGTTCTGTTACATTAATTCTGCAGTTTATACTCTCACCATTATTAGAATATGCATAATGCAGAGGACAGAAGAAATTCTATTTAATGAGCCATTATCAGCACAAATTGCATTTTTCAGTAAGACAATGAAAATATTTTAACTTACCAGTGATATATCCTCATCTGGATGGATCAACTTACTGGTTGCACTGGTTGTTGTGAGAGTAGCAGGCTTACTTGTTATAGATGTAGCTGGTTTAGCTGCAGTACTGTTTGTCGTGCTAGTGGTTGAGGCTGTAGACTGTGTGTAAGCAGGGAATGTAGGTTTTGGGGGTTCTGTTGTTGTTGCAGGTGTAGAATTCAAAGGTTTGAAATCAGTACCAACTGGACCTGGAACAGCTGCTGCAGCCTGCGAAATACAGAGATCAATATTTATTTCTCAAAGCGTAAGAAAACTTATATGATGTCTGTTAGACCTCTGAAACCTTCCAGTGAGACACATAATTAAAACAAGCTTGACAAAAGTAAAGTTCAGCCTTATCGCATACTAGAGCAACTGAAAACAAGACAAAATAAAACCCAGTATATACACGTATACACACACACACACACACAGAGGAAAGTCTAAAATTTGCAGGTCAAAAGCCACAACTAGAAAAAAAGAACAACAAAAAAAACAACACTATAAAATTTATCTCAAATACTGAGTTTGGTAAATGTCTACATCTTTCCTGAATCACTGTTTTGTTAAAAGCCTGTAAGTATAAATGCATTGTTCTATCACTAAATTATTAGCATACTTTAGCAAATTAAAGTACAGCTCGAAGTGTTAGTATTCATTAAAATTAGATATTTAAGAAATGTTTAAGAAAGCTCTATTGTGTCAGGGTTTTTCTTTTAAGCGTTCTCTCTATAAAAACACTGCAATATTTTCACAAAGTGCTATGTCTCTCTATTGATCTTTAGTCTTGCTTGTGAATGAAGAATCAACTGAAGGCAGATATGAGGTCCACTACAAACTCCAGCATCTCGTCTTTCCTACTTTTTTCTTAAATTAACTGTTAAGAAAAATTTGCTTTACCAGGTTTTCTCTGAAGATGCAGCAATATCCAAAGCAAGCTTTAGTTATGAGAGAATGCTTTTGTTCTAGTCACTGCACATTTACAATTATCTGAACTTTCCAATCAAAACAAAGTATTTCAATTTTTTGCACTTAATGCAAATTACAAAATTCCCTACATTATGATGTACCATATTAAACAACATATACTAAAAAGCCTTCACCATGCATCAAGCTAACCACTGCCCACTAAAATGCATGTAACTGCTTTCATGCTTTTTTAACCCTTTAGAACCAGGATGAAACATCTCATTCTTTCACACTAAGAAAAATTGGGCGCTTTGACATGCTTATTTCTAGTAAGATGCAACTCGCAATCAAGGCCTTTGCAGTTTTACCAGCTAAACATAATCAGGAATAACAGAAATTGTCTGAAGATGTTTAGTCAATTTTAGATTTTACAGAACGGTCCAAAGGGTTAAGTTGCAAAGCAATTTGTTTTTAACTGTGACTTCCTGCGTACTTGTGCTGTGCTAGGAAACAGAGCGTTAGAAGATGCTGACAGACTTTCTGAATTGGAGGAAGCTGCACTTGAGCTTGTGACAGGTGTCCCCATCTGTAGCATAAAAGAAAGGAAACAGTGAAAAGTCTCCAAACGAATGGGTGGAAAGTATCCAGATGAAAGGATTTCTTACGCTAAGTCCCTTCTTATGAAAGGACTGTGTTTTTGTAAATGAGTATCTTCCCTGCAGAAGTCCAAAATGCAAATAGCACACTATGAAGGTTTCTGCAATATACTTGAAAGCAAGTAAAAACTTCAGGACTTATACACGACAAGTGCAATCAAAGAGTAGAGGTCACAAGCCACGATCAATTCCCCACTTCCCTCCCCAAAACATTTAAACAAATTTTTACTACCTTAACTTACTCCTAAACTTTTTTGAGTAAAAAAACACCTAATTCAGGCAATGTTTAACCAGTTTAACAAGACTATAGAATAAATTAGTCCACGTATGGGTAGAGAGCCCATTATGAAAAGAACAGGCAAGAACAAGCCATATCAAGATTTACACTTCAGAAATTTTAGGTAAAGGTCTATGCAATCAGATTGCTGTAGCTGACTAACACATCCCTTCACCCACCCAAAGCACCCTTATAAAGAACAAACTAAAGAGGTTAAAGAAAAGTGTTTTGCCTACTCCTTTCTTCCCCACATGCTTACAGAACTTCTGTCTGGTTTCATAGCTGTTACAAGGCAAACAAAAGAATCTTTTAAAATTCATTCAAGCGCTACACTGAATTAAATTTAAGAATCAACACGAGCAAGAAACTTAACCAGTCATTTTGTGGGCCTCCTCAATAATAAAGAATAGACACTGTTGACACAGCAGCAATTTGAAGAATCTAACAGTAGATTCCAGGCTATGAGACACCTTACCTGCCCCGCGCTTGGGAAGAGTGGTTTAGTGACTGGAGGCTGGGGGGTAGGTGCCGTTGCAGCAGGAGCTGGAGGTCTATTAAGAATGCCCGGTGCTGTAACAGGCTGTGCTTGTGTCATTGGAGGCATCCCAGGACGAGGACCAACAGGTGGTGGCATACCTACAAACCACAAAGAACCAGTAACAAATTAGGCTGAAGGAAGTAAGAACACTCCTTTAAAGGATTCCATTCAGTGTGCTTTAGGATGAAGTCTCCCCCAAGGAAGATGTATTTTTAAAGCAACAGTAAAATAAAACATGACAAAGTGTAATGCTAGCAGCTACGTACAAATGTCCATGTATAGGCAGTAACCTCAAACACTTCAGAGCAATACTGAACTAAGCTGTGTTTTCTACTAGAGCTTCAATGATGAAGTTTATGCTCTCAATAAAGCAATGCAATTAAAGCAGTAACTGTTTCCAACACACTGCGCCTATGCTACCAAGTGCATGAATAAGACTTACAAAATCCGAAAGATGCAGCCATTATAAATGGTATCAGAACTTTGACCGAAACACAGATCAGCTTTGCTGTGAGTCTTTAGCCCAGCGGAAGAGTTACACAAGGCTACTTTTTGTAGCCTACCACCACAATACATGGACTTTCTATGTGTGGGGCTCTAGGAGAGGTTCAGAGACAGGAAATTAACAGCTCACACGGGTTCCATCATACTACTGTGCAGCAGAACTAGGCTGTAACTGTCTTAGGGGCTTGCCTCCTCCTCCAGTGAGAAATGCAGGCAAATCAGCAAATTCCAAGCCATCACAGCATAGCTGCTGGTCAGGTGGAACCATCTCAGAACTTAAGGCTGCTTAAGAACTGCACAAGCTCAAGAAACACCCCTTCTGGCTATGGTAATAGACCAAAATTCCAGTTAGTTTCTTCACACAAGAGGTTTATTACTTGGGTATTTCTCATGTCCCACAACATTTTTAATCATTACAATTTTCCAGGTGCAGCCACAGACATTAAAAAGGGATGAAGAGAGACTAGGCAACACAGAAGCCAGAGAAAGTATAATAGGACGAGAAAACTGTGTTCTATTTTTTACCTTCAAAATGGTACCAAACACAAATAATTATTTATAATCAAAAACCATAAATCAACACCTTCACCTGTGCACAAGAGTGACTTCTGTGGCAATCAATCCACACGAAGGTGGTGGCATAAGTCTGTGTATTCCTTATATAAATCCTAAATCCCCGTGGAAATAAATAAATAAATAAAATTTAGCTCTCACCATAGTACAAGTTCAACAACCCTGACCTACCTGGTGGCATACCAGGCATAAGAGGTGGTATTCCTGGCCCAGGAGGCATCATTCCACCCATCGGCATCATCCTATTAAACAGAAAAGAAGCACTGGTATGATCACTCATGACAGACTGTTAAGACAACTGGCACATACCTGTATTAGATAAAAAGTTCTGGTAAATAATTTCAAGAAGCTCTCAACAGAGGCAATTCAAAACCAGCCGACTTCACAGTTAGAAATGTTTTTCCACAAGAAAAAAAAGACAAAACCAAACAAAAAAACCAACAACAAACAAAACAAAAGACACCCAAACCAAACAAAACCAATACACACCACACCAGAAAACCTCCAACCACTTTTTATTTAAAGTTTAACTCCTCAAGCTCTTGCTTCTTCTATTATAAGATTTCCAGAACTGGTGTCTCTCTTGAAATCTATTTCAGGCTACTAGTTTTGGCAGTGTTCAAGAACCTGATCTTAGTATACTTAGAAAATTTGAAAGTAGGAAACCCAGGTAACTGCAGTCACACTAAAACCGCTGTACATCTGCTATTGCTCCTTTCTGACACTACATGTCTATTTGTGGTTATAGCACCCTCATACTATTTTAACATATTCTCCTTCCTCTAGTGAATGGCAGACAACCCAAGTCTTTAGAACTAGCCACAAAATACTGATAAAAGCAGAGCAGAGACCACAGAGTAAGAGAGCTTCTGGAGTTTCAATTACAGTAAATATTTCCTGTGCTAAGGGTAGAAAAGTGGGATTTAAATTTTTTTTTTACATGAGTAGTCCTCATTACGGCACATTTTTCCTTCATATTAAAAACAGGTTTGGTTTTTTTTTCCT